>OY747129.1:20261049-20326734 GCA_963556465.1 Berberis vulgaris | reverse complement strand
CTTGCCCAACGCTTTTGTGAAAATGTCAGCGAGTTGCTCATTGGACGGGACAAATGTGGGATTGATATGTCCAGCAACAATCTCATCACGGACAAAGTGACAATCGACCTCAATATGTTTTGTCCGTTCATGAAATACGGGATTTTGAGATATATGGAGAGCCGCCTGACTATCACAATGAAGAGACATAGGACGTGTGTGAGGCATCCCGAGGCTAGCTAGAATAGCTTTTAGCCATTTCAACTCACATGTAGTCATAGCCATAGACCGGTATTCCGCCTCTGCGGAGGAGCGGGATACTGTATGTTGTTTCTTTGTCTAACAAGAGACCGGCGAGTTCCCAAGGAACACCAACCAACCAGTGAGGGACCTCCGAGTCAAAGGGCATCCGGCCCAGTCAGCGTCACACCACCCATGTAACTGCATGTCAAACTTACTACTCAAATGTATACCTTGACCAGGATTACCTTTTAAGTACCGAACCACCCGCAAAGCAGCTTCCCATTGGTCTGCCCGAGGATGTTGCATAAATTGAGATAAAACATGAACACTGTAAGATAATTCGGGTCGAGTGAAACACAAATAAATTAGCCGTCCCACCAAGCGACGGTAAGGCTCCGGGTCAGCGAGCTCTGGACTCTTGGACAAGGCGAGTCGATGATTCTGTTCCAATGGCACCGCCGCGGGCCTTGCCCCTAGCAAGCCGGCCTCAGAAATGATATCAAGCGCGTATTTGCGTTGACAAAGCACAAACCCATCTGGTCCGCGTGCCACTTCGACCCCCGAGAAATACTTTAAAGGACCAAGATCTTTCATGTGGAAACAAACACTGAGGTAACCCTTGAATTTTTGTATATCCCCCGGATTACGCCCAGAGATGATAAGATCGTCGACATAGACAAGAACACTGAGCTGAACCGCACCTCTTTGTAGAGTAAACAAAGAATAATCTGAATAAGATTTCCGAAAACCATAATTCTTCAAAGCAGTTGACAGTTTAGCGAACCAGCATCGGGGTGCCTGCTTCAGCCCATATAATGATTTCCTAAGCTTGCACACCTTTCCTGAAGTCCCCACCTGAAAATCGGGTGGTAATTTCATGTAGACCTCCTCCGTAAGGTCACCATGTAGAAATGCATTATGAACATCCATCTGATGGACTTCCCAATTCATGGCAGCCGCAACGGCAAGAAAGACCCTTACTGTAACCATCTTAGCTACTGGAGCAAATGTCTTTGTATAATCAACTCCTTCAATTTGATGATTCCCAAGAATAACCAGCCGAGCCTTCAATCGCTCAATGGTACCATCAGAGTTATACTTGATCTTGTATACCCACTTGCATCCGAGAGCTTTCTTTCTTGGTGGCAATTCTGTTACAACCCAGGTTTCATTAATCTCAAGAGCCTCAATTTCTCGTCGCATGGCATCCCTCCAGCGGCTGTCTTTCACGGCCTCAGAATAGCACACAGGTTCCCGATTTGCTGTCAAGGCTGCAAGAAAATGTCTATGTCGCATAGAAAAATTATCACAATTCACATAATGTGCTATAGGATAGGGTGTACCTGAGGAATGCCGTGGTACGGGTGAAGGAGGTATGGATGGACTCATTTTCGAATGGTATGAGTAACATAATCACGGAGTCGTATCGAGGCTTGTCTTCTGCGTTGACCCCTGCCCAACACATCTTCCTGACTTGTGTCCGGGTTGTCCTCCTGGTTCGCACAAACCGGCTGCCCAGCAGCCTCATCCGGCTGTACAAACGCCTCGGCACCAGCATTTGCCCCATCCTCGGCACACACCGACTGCCCAGCAGCTCTATTTGGCTGAACAAACTCCTCGGCACATGCCGACTGCCCAGCAGTCCTATCCGGCTGTACAAACTCATCGGCACCCCCCCTCAAAACAGGCATAGATGTCTCCTCAAAGTCCTCTTGAACCGCCTCGATATTAGGCAGACCATCGTGGTCTAAATTAAAATTATCTGCGAAGGGAAAAACTCCTTCCGAGAATACAACATTACGAGAAACAAAGAAATCTCGTTTCTCCAAGTCATACAAACGCCACCCCTTTTTTCCATAAGGGTACCCAACAAAGACGCACCTTCGACTTCTACTGGCAAACTTATCCCCCGTCTGCACATGCGCATAACACAAGGACCCAAAAATGCGCAAGTGATCGTAAGTGGGTGTGCTGCCATACAAGACACTATAAGGTGTTTTCCCATTCAAGACCAAGGAGGGAGTCCTATTTATCAAGTATCCAGCCGTCAACACACATTCTCCCCAAAATTTAATAGGAAGAGAGCCCTGAAAACGCAGCGCCCGAGCTACGTTCAAAATATGTTGGTGTTTCCGTTCAACCCGCCCATTTTGTTGAGGTGTTCCCACACAGGTCGTTTGAAAAACAATCCCATGATCAAGAAAATATTGTCGCAGGCAAGTGAATTCAGTGCCGTTATCACTCCTCAAAGTTTTTACCTCTTTATCAAATTGTCTCTTAACCATCGAGAAAAACATTTGAAGAGTATGGGAGACCTCTTTCTTATCAACAAGTAAATAAATCCATACAGCACGGGAAAAATCATCAACAATGGTCAAAAAATAAGAAGCACCACAAGAAGAAGTTGTTCGATAAGGTCCCCATAAATTAGTGTGAATAAGTTCAAAAATAGTCGAAGCTTTATGTTCACTAACAGGAAACTTATCTCTACTTTGCTTTGCTCTCTGGCAGACGTCACAGTTTTTATTCAAGCGATTTTTCTTTTCACTAAAACTTACTTCGGGAACTAACTTTGTTACCTGTAGAGATGGATGACCCAGTCGCTGGTGCCATAGATCAAGAGACACCACACTATTGGCCTTTATTGCGTGAACCTGTGGCAGCCCCCGGAAGTAATAGAGTCCATCGCGTCGTTCACCCGCACCAATCAGCATCCTCGAAGTGCGGTCCTGTATAACACACAGATCATTAGTGAATTGGACAAAACAGTTATAGTGATCAGTCAATTATATATTTAATTGTACATCATTTGAGGTGAATATTTGACTATTTTTTTAAGCTAGATCCTACTCTCTTTCTCATAGCAATATAGTTGCGTCATCCGATTCATCATAAATAACGTAATCAACTAATTATCAATTTCTCACTAATATATACCAGTAAACTTTGTTCTCTCCAGCAAGAATGCTTTGGTGACATTTGTTTCACATTCGAAAAGGTCAATGAGGCAGCATGAACTAGAACCGCCTTCTAGACAACTACAATATTCAGTAAAGAAGTCTTTGAAGAATGAAGATATTGAACCAAAGTTTTTAGGGTCATGTCACCCAATCTATCGTGTAACATATTTTTAATCACTTTTCACTACTATTAACTTATAGAGGCTTGAAATGACTTATCTTTTTCTCCCATTCAGATAATGTCGAAGATGATACAATTAGACAAACGGTCATGAACTTCCTCGTCAAAGTCCTCGACTTACTTCCAAAATTCTAACTCAGTTTGGTGTTTGGATTTTGCTAGTCCTCGAGCAAAACAATAGAAATAAAGTTCTAACTCACTTTCGCAGGAATCATCGGTTGCACTTACCTTAAACGTGCAACAAGCTTTTAAACCCCTAGATTACCTCTAGTGGACAAGTTATGGTCTCGTGAGGGTTTCCAGAAATGTTACCCACAAACATTATGACTGATAAATTTTCAAAACATGGTAACTTAGTCACTCTATCTATTATCCTCAGAGTAATCATCTAATTGCCAAAATTTTCAGAAAACAACTAACAATGTCAGAAAAATATATCAACGAGTCTAACAATGGTTTAATAGTATCCAAAGGTTAAATAAATTTCATCAATTATTCCCAACTCGAAGTGTGTGTGTGTGTGTGTGCATGGCCTTATCAACATAACTTTATTTTTCTCAGCAAAGATACGACTTGAACCTTTGAATTGTACACTTCGACTACAAATCTCTCTTGTCACTCAGAAATGAAACACTCAGAGATTGGTTAGTTATCACTCAGTTTATATGTGAGAAAGAGAATAAATTATGGAAACACAAACATTTCATATATAATAATCATGAAAAAATGGACTTTTCAAATAATGAAATGAATATGATCTCATGGACAAAAATATCAATTACTTTGAGAATGTTGAATCACACGTCATAGTTCTTGTTTATTTAATCTCCACGTCTATTAACCAAACTTTTACTTAAGATCAATTAGGTCTTTATTAGGTTGTAATGAGGCTAAGATTTTGGCTAACAAGAATGTAAAAGGATACGAGAAAATTCTCTGAGAATGGATACACCCTTTAATAAGCACGTTGGGCTATGAAGAATAAACCAATGTTGTACAACATTAATTTTTCTTCCTTCGAAATTCTTCTTCATATATATATTTTTTCCTTTTTCTTCGAAGCATCAATTTTTTTTAATTTTTTTTTCATTTATCCTTTTTTTTTTTTTGACATGTTTTCCCCTTCTGCACAATAAAACATTTCAGTCCCGAGGATTCATGGAATATTTAGTTTCAACTCTTTTTAATTTTCCCTTCCAAAAATATATCAACCATACACATTCTCAGAGATATTGGGTAAGGATAAAAATAGTATGGGATATTATTCCCTAACTGGAGTAGGTAATGGAGATGGGGTTAGCAAAGAAAAAGTCTATTTAAAGGCTCAAAGGGCTGCAAACGGATATTTATCATTAGGTAGGCTAAAAGGCTAAAGAACGGTTTAAAGAAAAAAAATGCCTATATCACTTCTTAAGCTCTAGTCGGTATTATGACATTTTAACTAAATAAAACAAGAAGTTCTAGTGTAATAATTCAATTTTAACATCATTTTCAAAGCAATCAATAAAAGAAACAAGAATAATGAGATCATCAACGAGAAAATGCGGACTCAAGAAAAGTCAGAGTTTATTTAATAACCCTCAAGAAAAATAGAATGTCTCGAAACTCAAGAGGGTTAAGTCTCCACTATTATTCTAAGATTTTCTAATTAATATCTTACTGATTAACTTCAAGTTATACTAACTCAGCTTATAGTGCAAGAGTGGCCGAGTAAAAAAATATCATGAAATATATTTAACTTAAAGATAATATCAAACCTTATGTTTTCCTATTGATATATAAAAGTGACAAGTGAAAGCATGTATTCCTCAAATTTAAAGGCATACTTGAAAGCACATCCTCTTCATTGGAAAAAAAACTTAGATTTTGAATGCATTTTCAAATCGAAAATTTTCACACAGTCATAATTAACTATGTATTCAATGGAGATTGAGTAGAATACAATAGTCAATTGTGACATACATTTCATTTCAAAATTTTCGAAGAATGCAGAAAAAACTCTTAAACCTCACCCCCAAACCTAAACCAAACATTGTTCTCAATGTATAAAATGATGATCATGACAAATGCAAGAAAAAGAAAAGATGAGAGTTAGAGTGATATTACCATAGGAAAGTTTTTACCAATTTCGACGAAATTGTCCACCAATGAACACTCAGAGACATAAGAACTGTGGACTCATAATGATAAATTGATAAAAACAATACAGGACACAAATGAAAAAAAAATTTAAAAAAAATTACATGTATCAGTTGTAAGTCAAAATTGTTACGGAGCTAACGAGTATGAGTGAAATGCAACTAGAAAGAACTCGAAAATCAATCCAGACTAACCATAATGACACAATTGAAGCTAGGCTGCCTCCTAGGAGCGCTTGGTTTAACGTCGTCAGCCCGACATATATTCTTCCTCACAAATGATGTACCATAAAGTGAAGAGGAAGAACATAGCACACACTCTCCTCAAAAAGGAGCAATTAATCATATAGCAACAACCTAAAAAGTTGAGGATCCGTCCAACAAATAGTAGCAACCACATGTGACACAACGTATACTAACACATCCCAAAAGCTACGAAGGCGCCATGGAAAATCATAGAGCAAATGCAAATGAACTCGCATTTTTAGAAAATCCGTGGGAACCTTGAACAGAAAGGGGTCACAAACAATGATATTCAGCAAATGACTCCTACCTACTCCTAAAAAGGGACATCCTAAGTCAGGTTGCAAATCAGAAGATTGAATATGTATCACAATAGAGTGGTCAAAACTGAAACCATCTCTTACAAACAATGGATCCACATAGGTAGCATCAGTCAATATGAAAGGAATGAAAAGAGGTATGTCTATAGATATATCGGGTGGTACAGGCTCATCATAACAAAATGAACTACACCAAGATGATGAGTTAGACAACGCAACAACACCCCCAAACCTAGAATTAACACTACCTATGGCATGCAATCTCTCATTAGATGCGTCCTCCGCTAACGACTTGACTATTTCTTGAATTATGGGGTCATTCGTATCGTGAAAATAGTCGATGCTTGACTCCAAAGAACATTGAGAATTAGACTTCATGCAAGAGTCACTAGGAAGGCATATGTCGAGTGAGTCATCATGAAAATGTGGGGAAGGGAATGGGTCAGGAAGCAAAGTAGTTTTGATCACATTATCCGCAAAAACATCATCTGACTCGGATTTCGATGTGTTATCAGTTATGAATTGACCCTCTGAATTTTGAACAGAGTGACTAGGAACTCTTCCTAACTCACTTTCAGATAATGCCTCAGTAATATGATCCACAACTATCTCAAGTCTATTAATGGCTTGAGATTGGTGTTGAATCATGGCTTTTGTGCGCTGCATAAAACGGTTAATCGTTTCCTCTAAACTTGATGTGTTGGATGGAGGAGCTTGATTAAATTGAGGCATAACATGATTAGGGTATTGAGGAGCCTGAGAGAAAATATGTCCCCCTTGGTGTGAGTTATGAGCCCAGGAGAGATTTTGATTATTGGCAAAACCAGAGCTATAATAGTTGGACTTTGAATTATAACTAGGTCGCCAATTAGCGTTAAAAGAATGGATTTGCTTAGCGAAATATTCAGGATAATCATATTGCAAATCACAATCAACTGTAGAATGACTAGGACTCGAACATGCAACACAACCCTCAAATGAAACATTAGTGGGAGGTAGGGGTTCAGTCAAATTCATAAGTGCATCTAATTTCCGAGTCATCGTCATAAGAACTGTTTCGAGCTTCGAGGTAGAAGGAAAGAAGTAATCCTTAAAGTCTTTATCCTCAGCCATTTCCTTGGTCTCAAGAATTTTTTATTTTTTATTTAATTTTTTTTATATATTTTTTTTAAATGTAAGCCTAACTACTATATGAAGATGACCTAACTAAAAATAAAATAAAAACAACGAAACCCTAAATGACGCACAAACAAAATGAATGGCAGACAACCCTAGTGTTTTTCTTTAATAATGCAGGGCTGAAATTCAATTCAATTTACCTAACCGTGGGAGAGGCACGGTAATTTTCTATCAATCCGCCACTATAGAATTGCTCTTACCTATTTTTCCACTCTCTAGCTCAAAGTGAAATGCCAGTTCAAGAACTGTTCCCAGATGGGATATGTTCCTTCACTCGACCACTTTAAGCTATCAAACGTCCAAAGAGGGTTCCTATGAGCATCACACCAGTCCTAGATAATTATCTTGCTACAAATTTTAAATAGTGAAGGCCTAGGTTCCTAACCCTAAAATAGATGGTGATTAACCTATCCGCGGGAGAGGGCATGGAAGTTTCAATTCAATCCTGCCACTATTCAAATTTGCATGCAATACTACTTAGAACAAGCTAAACACAAGTGATCACACAAAAACCGCGTACAGATGCGGTGGGTAGAAGTTACCTTCGGCGTTAACCTCTTTCGGGTTACTTCCGACGCCGAGTAGAAGTCGATTTCTGAGAGTTTCCTCGCGAATCACAATATTTCACTTCGTTCCCACTTGAGCTCCTATATGTGTGACCGCCTGCAAAATAAATGCGAAAATAATTCAAACTCAAGCAAATAAAACAAATAAGAAAGTGACTCGTAACACTGTTCCTAAAAAGAAAATTAAACCTAATTTATAAACTAGCAAAAATAACCCTAGATTTCGATTGTACCGTTACAATCCCGGCAACGGTGCCAAAAACTTGATGGAGTTTTTATTAACCTAAATTAATAAGTTAATAAACCCTACTTGTAATACCGCAAGTGCACGGCTGTCTAACTAGTAGACAGTGGCAAATACAAGTCGATCCCACGAGGATTGACAGACAATCGTATTCTAAGACTTATTTGAACTAATTTAGAGTTGGGGATTACAGCAGATGAAAATTACTAAATTAAGAAAATGAAATTGACAACTAAAATTAAAGTGATAAGATGATAGAAAGGGGACCGAGACATCGAATCCACCACAGGTTCTTCGAGATTTGTGTAATCCAAACTATTGTTTTCAAGAATTAACATGACTCACCTAAAAATTAATCTAAGTTCGCAATTGATTTCAGCAAAGGTATAAACCCCTAGCATTGCGTGTCTTCTTACGGCACACACAATCACAGATTTATTTTAACTAACTCTAAACCCCTAGCATTGCATGTCTTCTTACGGCACACACAATCACAGATTCAGATTGATTGATTAAAGCAGGCTTTGAATATCAATAAAGGGTACTTCTAACTACCGACTAGTCTAGATAATTAATCCGAATATAATCGGTGAAAGCAAATTATTGAAACTTAGAAATCAGCTGTGTTTAACGTTCAAGTATAAAGAAAACAATAAATTCAAATACAACAAACTCTAGGAAACCCTATGGTTTCATCTTCACCTCGGCGCGGGGTCTAGAAGATCATGGTGGTGGTGGTCACAGCATCAGTGGAATCCATCTCAGCACGAACACGAATCCTGAGAAAATGCTGCTGATGGACTGTGGTAGCTCAGAGAAAACATCGGAATGCAAATAACCAACTGTTTGAAAAACAGTTGGTTCCCGCCAGAAAAATCTCGCGTCCTCTGCGCCTCGTCTCTAGCGAGCTCTTTCTTCCTCCGAACGGCTCCGGTACCTGCAAGAAGACAGAGAGAGGGTGAGGAATCGACAAGAGAGAAAAATACGCAAAGGAGGAAGAGGAACAGGGACGGTGAAACAAGGAGGTGCTCCCTGTTTCCGCTACTCCTCGCGAGCTCTTTGTCCTCCAACTAGCTCTGGTCCTTCCAAGAGAGAGAGAGAGGGCCGGGAGAAGGAATAACAGAGTGACCGAAGAAGGTGAGAATGGAGGAGGAAGACAGGGCGGTGTCGCTCTATCGCGCGGTGGAACAGGGCGGTGTCGTTGGTTTGGCCGGTGTGTGGAAGGTGGTCGAAAGAGAGAAACAAAAAGGAAGATGAGGTGGCAGAGAGAGCAACAGGAGGTCATGACGGCTGCGAGGGAGGAAAATAGGGACGTGCTCCTTGTTTCTCCTTTGTTTTGTGCGCGAGGTGGTGATGGTGGGGCGTCTGATGGTGGTGCTCGGCGGTGTGGATGATGGACGGTGGCGAGGTGAAGATAGAGACACGAAAACAGGGGAAGAAGAGAGGAACAGGGGAGTCGTGGGCGGTGGTTGTGCATGGTTGTTTGCGACGGGGACAGGGGGTGGAGGTGCGTGGTTGTGCGAAACAGTGAGATGGCGGCGATGATGTCTACGATGGAACTGGGTGTGGCGTCTCCCTAGCAAGCGAGGAAGAGCAGGTGAGGGAGGAAGGCGAGGTGACGGATGATGGTGGAGGACGAGGAGGAGGTGGTGATGGCAGGATGATGGCACTGCCGGTTTTCCTATCGAGCGAGGATTCCCGACAGGGTGGATTGGCGAGGTGGCTGGAAAAGAGAAGAGGAAAACACACGTAGGAAAAGAGAGTGAGCTTTTCTCCAAAATGGGGAGAGCTAAATAGGGTTCTCCTATTTTCTTGGGCTTGGGTTCTCCTATTTTCTTGGGCTTGGGTTTTTAAGTTAACATTTTGGGTTTGGGCTTAGGTTAAATTACGTAAACCTAGGTTTATTTGGGTTAGGTTTAGATATGTGACCATCTACTTTGTACCACCGCTATAATCAACCAATTGATCATTCATTAATTGTCGCCTTAATGCGATTTCATTGTTCACGCTCAAATTCCTACAAATACATGAAAATAAAATAATAAGAATAAAATATAATAATCGAAACACTAACATATATAAATTAAGGGATATATTATGAAATAATTATGTGAATATCAGACATCCTGCATCATCACCTACTCCATCTTAATGATTCCCTATTGTATCAAAGATAGTGGTATGTAAAGCCTTGTCAACTTCACTAGTCGTATAACCCACCTCCCTTAGAAGGTTTTCAGTATTTTCAGTTTTTTTGGAAGAGTCTTCCAAATTTATTTCAATGTTCTCATTGCTATGGTTATCCGCCTTCTTAGTACCATCCTGAATTTGTTTTATTTCCTTGTCGTCATCGACAACATCCTCTTCCGATTTTTCATCAATTAGAGCGCCAAACTTGTTGGCCAAGTTAATGTTAGGAGCTCCCACTTCCCGTGATTTCACACCTTTTCCTTGTTCACTTAGAATTTCAGCACCTTGAGAGTCTTTCGCCCCACTAGTCCCTATTTTCTCCTTAGTTTCCAACGATTTTTTTGTAACCGGGACATACATTTGCTTCTTCACATTTTGTCCTTGAGTCTCCTTGTAATGTTTTTGAAATTGCTTATCTTTTTATGAGTTCTTGGCTTCCTTGTGATTTTCTCCATCATCATTTGATTGTTCCTTCTTCTTTCCCATAAGTTTCCTACAGTAGTCTTTTTCATGTCCAATTAGCGAACAATGGCCGCAGTATTTAAATCCAGGGTATTCTAATTGTTGCCAATATCCGCCATATTTTGGACTCTCAAGCCAAATCTTATGAGGTAGAGGCTTAGTTACCTCCATCTCGACACACATACGAGCAACTTTTGATCGAGCAAAATATCTAGTGCCATCATCAATCCTAAGAAAATTACCAACCGAATTCCCAATTGCTGGAAGAAGAAAAAAGTGAAAGGTAGATTTGGGAGTTCAATCCATATTGGGGCCAATTCCGGATCCGCCCGAAGGATAAATCCAGGGTGCCAACAAAAGATTTTATATCTAACGCCCCTAATAGTGAAAGATCTTTTGAAAGCACTTTCTTAACTTTCTTTTCCGATTGTAAATAAACCAAAACATGCATTTGATCAATAAGACCCATAATGAACTCATCAGATATTCCCCAAGATCTGTGAATGGAGTCTCTTATCGAATCAAGCGAAGGCCGAAAACTTGAAAACTTCAATACAACAACATGATTAGACTCGTGAGATTCTCCCCTTGAGACATCTGAATCAGAAAGCAATAAAGCCGGGTTGCCCTCTTTTCAAAAACTTGTGGAATGCGTCGGTTTGTCGTCAAGATTGTCTTTCGTTGCCTTGCCTAATACCTGCGCGAAAGAGCGCTTGGAAATCCCCTCCTCTTCCCTGCCAGCCACAGGGGAATCCCTCTTGGCTGGTTGTGTCGATGCCATCAACCCTAGCCGCCAGTCAGATTCAACAAGCAAGATTAAACCCAAGCAACTTGGAAAGGCTATGATTCAAAGAGATTAGCCAAAATTTTTTTCCAGTTTTACCCCTCTAAATCGCCTCTCTGCTGTCTTCAATGTACTGCCTCTCCAGTACTAATTGTTGCATCCTATAAATCGCCTCTAAATCTCCTCTCTGGAACTAATTGTTGCATCCTATTACATAATTGATCCAGGAAATGGGAAGAAAACATATTTTAAGAGGTTTAAGGGATCTGGCTATAATGTTGTCTCACAATTATAAAAGTATCCAATGCAATTTCAAGGCTATCAAAGGAAGAAGACTTGAGAGTTGAAATCATCTTTTGAAATAGCCTTAGAATAATCCATAGCCTCTCCTATCCTCAATCATGTATATCTCCTGTTCAAAGTTGTTGTAATTTCAAAGTTGTATTTTCAAGTTTCAATTCCAAGAATCCTGTGAGTCGTTACAGTTTCTTTCAATATTTTGTACTTCATTTCCCATCAATAAATTGCATGTTTCAATCATCATGTATCTAGGCTAAATTTTCAATAAGGGATTAGACATTGTTGTTATTATTGCTCTATCTCACACACTTACATTGTAAATTATGAATTATCTTTGATAACCTTTTGCCAAGAGTCTGTAGTCCTGGGTAACTTGTGGTATCAGAGCCATGTGTCCTGCAATTTTTTAAGGGAATAGTGGTTAGCCAAAAGTAACGTTAGTAGACGAAAGTCTCTAGGGGAAACCTTTGCAGTCTAGATGTTGGTAGACGAAGTCTTTTGACAGAGTCTCTTGGGAAAACCCTTGCAGTCAAGCGTTGGTAGGTGTCATAGCCATGTAGCTAGCGTTTGTCAACCGTTGATGCCCTTTGTTGTCGTAGTTAGGCATTGTGGTTGGGTGTAGGTGGTCCCGCTCAGTGGTTTCGTTTGATGGTTCCGTTTATAATGGTCCAGTTTGAGGTGAACCTATTACTATCGTCTAAAAATATGATGTCCAAGTGTATTTTGTGTCTAGGATAACTCGTTCTTCATATTTCAAGCAAAGAAAATTAAATATGTTTCTAATTTATTTGTTAAGTATTTGAAGTAGAACAAGAGTTACAATTCATGGATCAATTAAGTAATTGGATGAAGCAATTACTTCCAACAACCCATTCTCAAACTAAGTTAGATACATCACAACTCACAAATCAACACCCAAACTATCAAACAGAAAAAAAAAATTTCAAGTTAAATAAAACTTATATACAAGAAGAATTTATGCAAAAGCATAATGCTACCAAAAGACACAAATTTTACTCAAATACCAATGAAACCCAAGGAGTTTTCTTAGGCAAAATGTATTATGAATTTTGTGAAACAAACAAAGCCAATATCCATTTTTACTAATGGTTCGATAATCATTATTAAAAACCTCAAAACAACTTAACCAACACAAGTGGTACAATCTATCAAGAAACCACAAACATAGAAGAGAAAATTCATCAAAGATTAGCACAATTAAAACCTATATTAGACTCACAATCTTCAACCAAAAATATAGACAAAGTCTTTCAAACAAATTATGATTCAAACCCCTTATCAAATTAACGAGGATTCCAAAACCAAACCATTAATCAATCTGAACAAGAGAAACAATATTATTTCAAACAAGAACAAATAAAAAAAGATGGTCCAATTCAAGATTATAATATAAACACTAATTTCAAACTAGACAAATAATTTATTAGACTTTCAGCGTGTTCTGCTGATTTTTAGCGTGTTCTTCAGCGTGCGCTGCTGCTCTTCAGCGTATGCGAGCTGGCTGCTTGGGCAGATTTGCGCTCAAACCGGATGGGTCATTTTGCATTTTCCTTTCAGGATGCAAAGGGTTGGATTCATTTCTTTTTGGTGTTTTAGGTTTTTCCTGTTTGTATTAGTTTTGTATTCTGGCAACTGTGTTAGGGACAAGTTTTATTCTTATTTTTGTTTGGTTTTTAATACGGGTAATGTCGTAATGTATCCCCGTAGCGTCTGTAAGTCATTTTTTGATAAGTAATAAAGGTCTGGCATTCCATAAAATAAAATAAAATAAAATAAAAACCTGACCTAATAAATAATCCAACAAAGACCAAGTTTTCAAATCAAATATTTACTTTACAAGTTGTTCAAAGAGAAATTAATATTCTAAAAAGGTAAATTCATCATATAAAAAATACTAATCCAGAAAAAAATCAAATTACTTTTTTCGAATACAATCTCACAGATAAAACTCCAAAGATGGTATGTCAATATCACACTAATAATAAACAAAAAATACAAAATTACTATAACTACACTTTTAGATTCGGGCGCTGATCTAAATTGTGTCTCAGAATGATTGATTTTTTTCCAAATATTTTGAAAAAACAAAAGAAAAATTATATGCGGCAAATGAAGAACAATTACAGGTTAATTACAAATTATCAAATTTTCATATTTGCCATAAAAAATATTGCATCAATCAAGAATTCATTTTAGTAAAAAACATAGGATATGAAATCATTTTAGGAACGCATTTTTTAACAACAATTACCCATTCAAAGTAAATCAAGATGGAATAATCACAAAAAATTAGAAGAAAAAAATACATTTTCCTTTTATAACAAAACCATAAACTGCAGATATCAACTTATTAAAAAGAAAATCGCAAATTGATGATTTGGTAAAAAAAATTAAAACAAATCAATTATTTAAAAGTAGAACTCAATTGCAAATGTTAAAGAACAATTAAAAGATTCGAATTAGTCAATTTCAAACCAAATTAGAAACAAAAATCTGTTTCGACTTTCCAATTGCATATTGGAACAGAAAATAACACATGATTAGTCTTCCTTATGAAGATGGCTTCAATAAAAAGAAAATTCCAACAAAAGCCAGACCAATTCAAATGAGTGCAGAATTAATAAAATACTGTAAAGAAGAAATTAATATTTTAATTAGCAAAAACCTTATTAGAAAAAGTAATCTCCATGGAGTTGTTCAGCTTTCTATGTTCAGAAAGCAACTAAGATAAAACGAGGAGCACCAAGACTAGTCATCAATTACAAACCTAATTAGACATATTCTTTCAAATTAGCAAGAATAGTGGATTGATGTTATCACTAACAAAGATACACTTATTCCAAACAAACATTAGGTTCTTTGGTCATAGGATCCATAATGACACAATCATTCAATTGATCGATCAATTTCATACGCAGAAAATTTTTCAGATGAAATCAAAAATAAAAATCAATTACAAAGATTTTTAGGAAGTCTCAATTATGTGGCTAATTTTTACAAAAATCTTAGAATTTTAGTAAAGTCTCTATATGCCAGACTTCGTAAGAATGCTCTACCATGGTCAAATCTCCATACAAAGATTATTCATCGAGTCAAAGCAATTGTCAAAGGTTTACCTTGTTTAGGTATACCCAATTCAACAACCTTCAAAATTGTAGAAACGGATGCATCAAACATATGGTACGGTAGTATCCTTAAATAAATAATTAATAACAAAGAACGTACAATTAGTCCGTTTCCATTCTGGTTTTTAGAACAAAACCCAATCAAATTATTCAACTGTCAAAAAAGATATTTTATCAATTATTTTCTCCATCATGAAATTTCAAAATTATTTTTACAATCAACCATTTTTATTACGTATTGATTGTCAATCAACCAAAGAGATTTTGAAAAAAGATATTCAAAACCTTGTGTCAAATTAGATTTTTGCCAGATGGCAAGGGCTTTTGTCTATTTTTTATTTTTAAATTGAGTTTATAAAATGTAGCTCAAACTCCCTTTCAGATTTCCTCACCAAAGAATTTATTCAGGGAAAATAAAGTCTTAGCCCTCAAAAACTCAACCTCAACCTTCTCACCCTTCTATTACAGTTGAAGAAATTCACTCAAACCACCTCACACAACTTTTCACTCTACTGCTTGCAATTACAAAACACTAAGCCACCCCATGGGTTCCTCTTCAAAGCAAAAGCCCAAATTATGTTTCAATATGATCAATGAATGATGATTTTCCAAAGTTTTCTCCATCATCATTTGTTAACTGAATCAATGACTCTTATGCATTAGTACTCAAGAATCAAAACAAATTTAAACCCCTTCAAACCACTTTTCCAAACCAATCAAACTGCAAAACAAAATCAACCTCCTCAAAAAAGTCAAACCTCTCAATATGTCCCAACTCCAACAATCGATCCAATTTGTTATTTAGATAAATACTATGGTAATCCATGACAGTCCCATCAAAATAGCTAATTCTTTTCTACGACAAAAATCTACATTCATCTGTTTTATGATCCCAAAAAAATGACGTTGTTTTATGAGTTTATTCTCGTAGATACAGAAACAATTTTAGTTATACATAACAGAGGCAAAAACGACAATTCCAAAAGTATTCACTCCAAATGTCAAATCTTTAAGGTTCTTTCACCAGAAGTATTGAACCAAAATCGTTTCACTCCCAAGCAATTCAGCAAACCCTTCAAGTCTCAATTTTACAATTACTTTGATTATCAAAAAGCATGGTTTAGGGCATTTTTATTTTCAACTCCAAATTGCTCTCACTCATGGGTTTTTATGTTTTGTCCAAAAGTCAAAGTTAAATTTTTTCCTTACTGGTTGTCTCACCGATTGTAGAATCAGTATGATCATGTTCAAGAAATGCATTCACCCCAAGTTCAAGAAGGATTTAAGGTTTTCAAAATAAATTTCAAACCACCACAACCTCAATCTTTTGAAGCTCCATTATTATTGTTTTTCCCAAAAAATTTCTTAACATGAATTTGTTGATAGCATTATGTTACTTCTCCAATGCAAGGCATAAGTCAATATGTAGAAGCTCTTCCATCTCTATGCTGAAGATTCAAAGTCAAATGGTGGACAGGTTTTGAGTTTTTCGGTGTCATAAAGCAAACAATAGACAAATACTTCAAGACCAATAAACCAATCTAGCCAGGCAAACATGATCTTTCAAATTTAGCAAAATTTAAAGCACAAGTCCTAACAGTCACCTCAACAAATAAAATTTACGAAACAATTTCTCATATTTGTTCATCAGATGGTGACGACAATGATGATGCAGGTTCTCAAGCCAATGCCAATGAAGACGATTGCTTTAGCCTTTTTTGGTCTCAACATCAATAATTTCTCCAATATTCCATTACAATCAACAATCAAATGACCAAATATCACAATTAATCCAATTTCAAAAGCCCTTGCAAAAAATAATACAAGTCATCCAAATCCACTGAAAGAAAATAATATTTCAAACAATCAATAATGGACAAGTCCATTTTTCACCAAACAAGTCTCAATCAATCCCTCTCCAACCAAAGCCATCATCTTCACTAATTAACACACCATGTCTCTCAACAGTAACCCACACATCAATATCTCACCAACCCAACAAAACCATCATCCGCCAAATTCAAGCCAAGTGTCCTATCCTCAGGCCTACCAATCAATCTCATTCAAACCAAAACTCAATTATTTTAAAACCATCCAAAGTGTGTCATTTTTTTGACCCCACAAGTTAAATCCCACCATCCTTTATTGATCAAATGTCGCAATCCCTCCCCCAAAAGAAATTCAATAATGCAAAAAGCAAGTTCCACTCCCTTTCAATTATTCCACATTCTGCCAAAATAATATCAATCACACCAATCACACTTAGAAAAAGCTACAATAATATTGTTTTTCAATTGTCAAGGTATCTGATGTTTCACCAAGGACATAAAAATAGGAAGACTAAAGAGTTCAAGACATCTTTCGAAATAGCCTTAGAAGAATCACATAGCCTCTCTGATCCCCAATTCTTTGTATCTCCTATTCAAAGATATTGTAATTTCAAAGTTGTATTTTCAAGTTTCAACTTTCAATTCCAAAAATCCTGTAAGTCTTTACAATTTATTTCAATATTTTGTACTTCATTTCATGTCAATAAATTGCTTGTTTTCAATCATCATGTATCTAGGCTAAATTTTCAATAAGGGATTAGGCATTGTTGTTACTATTGTTCTATCTCGTATACTTACATTACAAATTATGATTTATCTTTGATAACCTTTCGCCAAGAGTCTGTAGTCCTGCGAAACTTCTGTTATCAGAGCCGCGTGTCAAACTTTTTTCGGGGGGAATAGTGGTTAGTCAAGAGTAACATTAGTAGACGAAAGTCTTTGGGGAAACCCTTGCAGTCTAGACGTTGGTAAACGAAATCTTTTGACAGAGTTTATGTGGGAAACCCTTGCAGTCAAGCGTTGGTAGGTGTCATAGCCTTGTAGCTAGCTTTAGTCAGCCGTTTATGCTATTTGTTGTCGTGGTTAGGTATTGTAGTTAGGTGTAGGTGGTCCCGCTCAGTGGTCCCGTTTAATGGTCCCATCTATGATGATCCAATTTGAGGTGAACCCATTACCCCTTTCGAAAAACATGTTATCCAAGTGTCTTTAGTGTCTAGGATAACCCATTCTTCATCCTTCAGGCATAGAACATCAGATATAGTTTATGATTTATGTTAAGTATTTGAAGTAAAACAATAATAGCAACAATAACTAAATCCATTAATTTTTTCAAAATGTCTTTTTTTTTTATCAAAATTTACTCATTCTTCATTCTCTAGAAGCAAGGCAAAAAAGAACAATTAATAGTTTAGAATGTCAAGTTTCAAAAATAGAAAACAAATTACAACAATGGTTAATTCCTAAAATTTCAGAAGACAAAGTTTACAAAAAACAATCAATCTTTAATCAATTGACTGAATAATCATCAAAATAATAGAAGATAATTTACCTTTAAGCCCAACTCAATAACCAATTTAATTGTTCATTTCAGAAAACTGGAAGAACGCATACAAAAGCAATTTAATTATATCCTCATCGGATTAACTCAAATAGGAATCGAACCCCTGACAAGAACAAGTCTAGATGCCTCAGCTAATTTCAAGACTCTCTCCTAGGAATAGTAGGCATAACAAATTTCAAGATTCTCTCATAGGAATAACATAAACATCCATAGGTCTAGGATTGGTCTATTTCAATTGGTACCCCAATTTTTCAATATCACTCCATGACCCAAACATTTTAGAAACTTTAACCCTTAATATCCAAACCTCTGGATATGATATGTTACTTGGTTCAATACCATTAGCATTATTGTATCGTATCACTTACAAAGTCATGAAGACTGAAATTAGTCCCCAAGCAAAGATAGAGAACACAAAAGGATATACAATCATTTTCCAATCAAACAAAGACAAAACAAATGCCATAGTTCCAAAGACTATTCGTTGGGATCAAGTCACCCTTCCAAGTTCATGGCAAGTTCAAAAAACCAAGGCCCCCCTCCACCAAGTGAATTCTCTCAGATTGTCTCTAATGACGATGGAACTGTTGAATTAGAGTTTACATCTAACTAAAGAACCAAACTGTCAATAGATGATCTTCAATTACCAAGAACTTCAACTTCTTTCTATAGAACAACCCCTCAAACCTTAAGAAGTCAATCTGTCACAAGCATAGATCTTACCAAATTAAGACAAAATTCTCAATATCCTCAAATCTCTTAACCAATTAATACAAATGATCAACAATCTAAAATAGAAAATCAAATAAATAAAAAATCACCAACTCAATCAGAAATAAGAGACTCATCTCAAATCTATATGCTAACAAGAGAATTTAATAGTCAAAGATTACATTAGACAAGAATATGAACAACCCTACAATAAAAACAAAAGAAACTAATTCTTTCAAAATATCCAATCCATAAAGAAAGAGTACACTTACATATTAAGTTCTTCCTAAATTAGAGATTTAGTGTGCCAAATCTATCATGCATCTCAATATTCAAGTCAATCAGGATAAAAAATATAAGTTCTTGCTGACGGATACATGACTCTAATTTGCAGCACCCGAAGCAATCCATATGTTGTAGAAAATTCATTTTTCTATCAACATTTGATCAAGAACAAAAATTGTGACTTGACATTCCAGACAACCAAGTATCTCGAAGATTTGGAACATCAAGGGTCTATCCAAAATCATTATCAAAATCTCATCGAAAGGAATCTTCATTTCTGTTGGTTTCACTAATCGCAAAGGACAACTTACCAATTTAAATAATGGACACGTCCATTTTCCATTCACAAAACAATCTCCACTATTATCAATCCATCATTTTCAAACAAGAGTTTTTAGCTAAATGATCAAAGCCAACAAAACATGTGTCTCAATGAGTCTCAATCATGACCCACCAATAATACCATAACCTTCCAATTTTATTGAAAGCATTATGTTTGATAACCTTTGGCCAAGAGCCTGTAGTCCTGGAAAACTTTTGGTATAAGAGCCACGTGTCCAACATTTTTAGAGGAGAATAGTGGTTACCCAAGAGTAACATTGGTAGACGAAATTCTCTAAGGGAAACCCTTGCAGTCTAGACGTTGGTAGACGAAGTCTTTTGATAGAGTCTCTCGGAAAAACCCTTGCAGTCAAGCGTTGGTAGGTGTCATAGCCTTGTAGCTAGCATTGGTTAGTCGTAAATGCCATATGTTGTCGTGGTTAGGCGTTGTGGTTGGGTGTAGGTGGTCTCATTTGATGGTCCCATCTATGATGGTCCAGTTTGAGGTGAACCCATTATTATCCTCTGAAAACCTTTTGTCCGAGTGTCTTTAGTGTCTAAGATGACCCGTTCTTCATCCCTCAGGCAAAGAATATCAAATATGATTTATAATTTATATGTTAAGTATTTGAAGTAACACAAGAGTTACAATAGACATATCTCTTAAACCTCTCAAAATATGATATCATCCCAATTCATGGATCAATTAAGTAATAGGATGAAACAATTAGTTCCAACAACCCATTCTCAAACTAAGTTAAGACACATCACAATTCACAAATCAACACCCAAACTATTAAATAGAAAAAGAATTCAAGTTAAACAAAACCTGTACATACAAGAAGAATTTATGCAAAAACATAATGCTGCTAAAAAACAGATCTCACTCAAATACCAGTGAAACCTAAAGAGATCTCTTAGGCAAAATGTTTTATGAATTTTGTGAAATAAACAAAGCCAATGTCTTTTTTTTCCAATGGTTCGATAATCATTATTCATAACCTGTAATACCCGCCAAATTCACTTAATATACTTGCATTATTTTAGAAGTAAATAATATTTATTGGTAGTAATTATTAATTGATAATAATTATAATTAATAATAGTTTAAAATTTTTAATTTCAAATTTAGGTTTAGGCTAGTGGTGGGTAAGAGATAAAGGGTGAGTGTGTTTAGCCAAAGAAACCCTAAATCCTTCCTTTAAAGATAAAACCCTAGTTTTATTTTCTTTCTTCTCTTTACACACACATATAAAAAAAAAAAAAAAAAAAACTGCGTTGAAAGTGGGAGGAGCTTGAAAAGAAGGAGTTTGAAATCTTGCAAAGAAAAGTACTGGTGAGTTTAACTTTACTTTTCAATTTATATTATCGAGATGTACGAACCCTATTTTTTTTTTTGGCTTTGTTTTTAGTTTTTTTTATTTGCTGTATTTTTGTTTTGGGTGATTTGACGTATGAAAGGGAAAGGATTGAGAAAGGAAAATTTTTCTTTTCTTCATTCTCTTTTAGTGATAGTGATTGGCCTCTTTATTTTTTTTTAAAGATGATGTGATATGGGAAAGAGAAGGATTTATTATACTGTTATAGTTATGTGAATAACTACATGGGGTTTAGAAATTCTATCACATCACACAGAGGTTTCATTATATGGTCATTACATTGGGTTTTCAGAAATTCTGATTGGGTTTAGAAATTCAAATCACATGGGGTTTAGAAATTCAAATCACATCACACAGAGGTTTCATTATATGGTCATTACATTGGGTTTTCAGTGGGTTTCCTCGCCAGTTAGACATTTGCTTTCATTTATGTTACAGTGTTTGTTTCGTTTTTTTTTTTTTTTGTTTTGTTGTTAGAATTCTGTGTCTGACAGTTTCAGTCCATTTTTTTTTTTTTTTGGTTACAGTGTCTGATGCATATGTGTTTTTTTTGTGATGGGTGGTTTTCAAAAGTGATGGGTGGTTTTCATATGTGGTGTAGCCATTGATCATACCCTATTGTTGTGTTAAAACAGTAGCTATTCTTATCTATGGTTGTAATTTTGATGAGAATGAATTTTATACTCATTGTGAGGTTATCTAGTCTAATTATTTGGTCTCGAATCGATTTGGAAAAGTAATGACTCAAATAAAATACTTGGTAAATGTTCTTTTTCCACAACTCCGAAAAAAAAAAAATGTGAAAAGAAAAGAAACTTTTGTATACAGACTTGCTTGTATACGTATGATATTATTATGGGTATGCAGACTTACTTGCATATCAGTGCACCGTTCCATGTGAGTTCGGTTGTACGTGTAGAATGCTTGTCAGTGATCGAACTTCGGGTGAGATGACATGACACTCGAGGTGGCACCCCACTTGGGTCATGTACGCTCCGAGTGGCTTCGATGGCAAGGGAGGCACACTTGGGTGAGGTGTGTTCGGCACAGGAGGAGAGTGCGATTGTGGAAAAAGGAGCCAAGGATTAGAAATCAAAAACAAATAATTAAATAAAACCATTTAATTGAGCATGTCATTAAATTGTGTAGAGATTATTTTAGCTCGTACTAGGTTAGCCTTGAGGGAAGAAACTAACCGCTCATTCAAATCTTGAATGAGAACTACCTGTCTTCCTCAAGGTGAAATTTGCATTTTTGTACTTTTATATTTAATTGTTTGAATTGTAAGTTTGCTCACACCAGTATGATTATACTGACCCAGATTTTGTATTGTTTTACAAATTTGGGTACGTTCTTAATGAGCGTAGCCCCAGAGAACTATCAGGGTTAATTGGTGCGTAAGGAAGGATAGTAGCAGCGTGGCGATAGCTGAGGAGTCGACGCGTTTATTTTTTTTTCTAGTTCTTTATTATTATTACCTAGGTAATCAGATGTAGGATTTGGAAATAAATGCTAAGTTTTGTCAGATACTTATTTGGGGAATTGATTATTGTAATTTTCATTTATTCGTTGTGGACCTCATTTTTGAGGAAGAATATTGAGAGAGTTTATTAGTTGTTTTTCACCTTATGACTGTATCATTTTATGTGTTCATGTCATGCCTTGGTTTTTGGACAATCTATTTATTTATGTTGTTCAAAAATTGGGGCGTGACATTTTTGGTATCAGAGCATTTGGTTAGCCTAGATCTAGGGTAGGTCTAGGTGATCCTCGGAAGTGTGGAGATGGGATTATGAATGTTTGGAGTATTAAGTATTAACGATTATTTATTTTCGCTTGAAGGTAATGGCGAACACTCGATCAAATGGGGCCAATGGACAGAATGGTGATAACGGGCGGAATAACACTAATGGCCCAAATGGTTCAAATGATCAGGGAGGGGGTCCTAACTTGGTCCAGGTAGACGTGGGAGCCATGATGACGCAACTTTTGCAGGTTGTGCAGAACAACCATCAGGATAGTCATGGTGACCCGTTTGCCAGGAGAAATAAGGAATTTGGGAACTTAGGCGGTCAGAGGTTTAATGGAGAGACTGGCCCTATTGCAGCTGAGAAGTGGATTCGCAAGTGTGAAACCATATTCAATCGGATGCAGATGACTGAGGTGCAGAAACAAGAATTAGCTGCTCATAACTTGGATGGTAATGCCAGGTATTGGTGGGATTCTGTGGAGGAGAGCATGGATACGACTGTTATGACTTGGGAGACTTTCAAGTCCAAATTTGACTGTCAGTTTGTACCTGAAGCTGTGAAGTCTCAGCTAGCTGCAGAGTTCTTTAGTTTGACGCAAGGTACAAAGTCAGTGACCCAGTATGTGACAAAATTCAACGAGTTGACTCGGTATGCTCCGTACTTGGTTGATACCCCTGCCAAGAAGAATCAGAAGTTTATCAAGGGTTTGGGTCATTATTTGTCAAAGTCGCTTTTACCCTTTGATAAAGAACCCTTTGACAGAGTTTTAGACTTAGCTCTCAAGTTTGAAGAGCAAGACGCTGCTTTTCGGGAGGCTAGAGAGAAGAGCAGGGGAGGTGAGTCGTCTAGAAACTCGCGTTCATCTGGGAACCGAGATCAGAACAGGTATAAGCCTTATGATCAAAATCAGCGAGGATCTGGATTTCAGTATCAGCTGAGGTCCCAATCTGGAGGTCAGTTCCAGCAGAGACCCCAGGGAGGTTTTAGGCCGCAGGGTGGCTACAGGCCCCTAGGGCAGCAGTGGCAGAGACCGACATTTCAGAATCAAGACCCACAAGGCCCATATCAGCAACCTCGACCTCAGGTACCTACAGCACCACGAGGGCAGGCTCCCACTGGTAAGTTATGCTACAAGTGTAACCAACCAGGGCATCTCATTCGTGAATGTCCCAGTTGGCAAGGCGTTCCACAGGGTAGGCAGGCCCCACCAGCTCCAGCACGTGCATTTGCGGTTATACCAGGGCAAGAGAATGTTGAAGGTACCATCACCACTCAGTTTCCCTTGCGAGTATTATTTGATTCTGGTGCTTCTCATTCTTTTATTTCTCGGCGAATGGTAGAAAAAGAAAATCTTAAAACTATGCCACTTATCAAACCTTTATGTGTTGAGACACCCATAGGAGGCACTGTCACATTATTTGAGCAATGTAGAAACTTTGAGATCTCTTTAATGGGTCGAAAACTTGTTGCGGATTTGATAGTTATGAATTTTGAGAATTTTCATGTTATCCTTGGGATGGATTGGTTGGGTAAAAACTATGTTACTATAGATTGTGCCGCGAGAACCATTTTGATAGATACACCAATGTTGCCGCGAGTTAGTCATGTTTGTGAACCTTGTGGGGACTCCACAATGACGAGCACTCTATACTCTATGGATATACCAGAGAAAGATATTAGCGTGGTTGAGGTGGTGAAGGATTATGTAGATGTATTCCAAGAGATTCCTGGTTTACCACCTAAGAGAGAAGTCGAATTTCGAATTGACTTGTTGCCAGGGGCAGCACCGATTTCGAAAGCTGCATACCGATTGGCTCCTAAGCAGTTGGATGAGATGAAAGTCCAACTGGAGGAATTACTCCAGAAGGGGTAAGGAATTTTTTTTTTTTCTCCTTCTCATATGTTTTTATAATAGTTATATATATATATATATATATATATATATATATATATATGCTTATTTGTGAGTAACTTTATGGTTAATCCTTTAAGGTGTGTATATTTAGGTTTATACGACCAAGTAATTCTCCATGGGGTGCGCCTGCTATTTTTGTTTCTAAGAAGGATGGTACTTTGAGGATGTGTGTCGACTATAGAGAACTAAATAAGGTGACAATAAAAAATAAGTACCCTCTTCCGCGGATAGATGATTTGTTAGATCAGTTGAAAGGGGCGGTTGTATTTTCGCAGTTGGATTTGAGGACTGGGTACCATCAGATGGGTGTTGAAGAGCAGAGCATACCTCTGACGGCGTTTCGGACTCGGTATGGGTTATATGAATTTCCGGTCATGCCATTTGGATTGACCAATGGTATGAGAACAATTATGCAATGAATATAACATGTATGTCCCTCCACGAACCAAAAAGAATCAAAGGTCAAGTCTAGGCTTAGCCATGACACTTTAAATAAAGAAACACAATCTTTTCCAATCCAATTTGAAACACCAAATTCTTATCCTAATAAAATTACTAATTCACTTTTCAAGCAAAACAATGACAACTCAAATAATTCTCCACCAAGCAAATAAGAAAAGAATTATAAACAAAAAACAAAAACTCACATCACAAAACAACACAAAAAGAAAATAATTGACAAGCAAAAACACTCTTTAGAAAGGGTTTACCTGAAATGTGGCCAGTCAGATCACATCAAAAGAAATCATAACAAGTGGGAAAAACGAAACAAATTATTTCAAACATCAAAATTGGAATTAAACTCAACATCTCTTCAAGAAAAATTTCAGTCTAGTCATAATCAAACTACAAAATGTAATGAACCTGGCCCAATAAATGATGCAAGAGGATCCGAGTCAGATGATGCTGAGCTGTCAGATAACACGTTATTAGCACTAAGATATCTCGAATTAGCAGATCAGCGCAAGAATGGCAGGAAGTCATAATTCTATTTCAAATTTGGTAATTTAGGGTGCGTTTTAGTATTTTGGCCATAACTTTGGCTACGAGTATCAGAATCGCGCAAACGACCCCAATTCGGAAATCTTTTTTCAACACGCACGTCATGGTCAACCAGTTATGCTCGTTGCACATCTTTTCGAGGCTAAAATTTATCATTTTCCCTTTCAAATCCACAAATTTAGTAATTTATTTCCCTTTATAGTAATATTTTAATTATTGTTTAGGAAGTAATTCTGAACCCAATTTTGGCCAAATTTCAAGCATTATATTTCTTTTATTACGTATTCTGTTTTATCAAGATTATTGGGGTGTTGCCATTTTTGGTAAAATTCCAATATTGATGAGTTTTAGCTATAAAACCCGGCTTGTGGGCTGATTTTAGAGATACCTTTGATTTGAGTAATTTGATTAAACATTAGAGTTATTTTCTCTGTGTTTTTGGGTAATCTTATTGTATTATTCCCTGTCAATTATCTGTTGCTATTAGCCCGTAGAATAATCGTTATTCTGCCCGCCATCAATAAATAATTCATCAAAGACCTAGTTTTCAAATCAAATAATTAGATTACAAGATGTTCAAAGAGAAATCAATATTCTTAAAAAAAAATCCATCATATAAAAAAATACTAATCCATAAAAATCAAGTTACATTTTTCAAATACAATCTCACAAATAAAACTCCAAAGATAGTATGTCAATATCACACTAATAATAAACAAAGAATACAAAATTACTATAACTGCATTTTTAAATTCAGGCGCTGATGTAAATTGTCTCAAAAGGTTACCCAGGACTACAGACTCTTGGCAAAGGTTATCAAAGATAATTCATAGTTTATAATGTAAGAGATAGAGCAATAGTAACAACAATGCCTAATCACTTATTCAAAATTTAGCCTAGATACATGATGATTGAAAACATGCAATTTATTGATAGAAAATGAAGTACAAAATATTGAAAGAAATTGTAAAGACTTACAGGATTCTTGGAATTGAAACTTGAAAATACAACTTTGAAATTACAGCAGCTTTGAACAGGAGATATAAAGGATTAGGGATCAGAAAGGCTATGTGATTCTTCTAAGGCTATTTCGAAAGATGTTTGAACTCTTGAGTCTTCCTTTTTTTATATCCTTGGCAAAGCATCAGATACCTTGATAATTGAAATACAATATTATTGTAGCTTTGGTTAAGTGTGGTTGGTGTGATTGATATTATTTTGGCAAGATGTGGAATAATTGAAAGGGAGTGAAACTTTTTGCATTATTGGATATCTTTCGGTGGAGGGATTGAGACATTTGATCAATAATGGATGGTGGGATTTGACTTCTGGGTAAAAAAAAAATGACCCACTTTGGATGATTTTGAAATAATTGAGTTTTGGTTTGAATGAGATTGATTGGTGAGTTTGAGGATAGGAACACTTGGCTTGAATTTGGCGATTGATGGTTTTTGTTGGGTTTGGTGAGATATTGATGTGTGGGTTACGGTTGAGACACGTGGTGTGTTAATTATTGAAGATGATGGCTTTGGTTGGATATTGGATTGATGGAGACTTGTTTGGTGAAAAATGGACTTGTCCATATTGATTGTTTGAAAGATTATTTTCTTTCAGTGGATTTGGATGACTTGTACTATTTTTAGCAAAAGCTTTTGAAATTGGATTGATTGTGATATTTGGTCCTTTGATTGTTGTTTTAATGGAATTTTGGAGAAATTATTGATGCTGAGACCAAAAAAGGTCAAAGCAATCGTCTTCATTGGCATTGGCTTGAAAAGCTGCATCATCATTGTCGTATCTATCTGATGAGCAAATATGAGAAATCGTTTCATAAATTTGCTTTGTTGAGGTAGCTATTAGGACCTATGCTTTAAGTTTTACTAAATTTGAAAGATTATTTTTGCCTGACTGGATTGATTTATTGGTCTTGAAGTATTTGTCCATTGCTTGTTTTGTAACACTGGAAAATTTGAAACTTGTCCACCATTTGACTTTGAATCTTCGGCTTAGAGATGGTGGAGCTTGTGCAAATTGACATCTGCCTTGCATTAGAGAAGTAACATAATCCCAGCAACAAATTCATGGCAGGAAATTTTTTGAGAAAAACCATAATAATTGAGCTTAAAAACTGTGGTGGTTTGAAATTTATTTTGAAAACTTTAAAACCTTCTTGAACTTGGGGTGGAAGGATATCTTGAACTGGACCATACTGATTCCACCATCAGTGAGAAAACCAGTAAGGAAAATATTGAACTTTGAAATTTGGACAAAACATAAAAAAACCATGAGGGAGAGCAATTTGGAGTTGAAAAAAAACTCGAAACTATGCTTTTTGATATTCAAAATAATTGAAAAATTGAGGCTTAAAGGGTCTGATGAATTTTTTGGGAGTGAACGGATTTTGGTTCCATTCTTCTGGCAAAAGGATCTTAAATATTTGACATTTGGAGTGGGTAATTTTGAAATTATCATTTTTGTCTCTATTATGTGTAACTAAAATTGAATATTTATCTACAAGAATAAACTCATTGAACAACCTAATTTTGTCGAGATTATCAGAGATAAATGGAGATTTTAGAAGTAAAAGAGAATTGGCTATTTTGATGGGACTCTCATTTGGATTACCATAGTAGTTTTCCAAATAACAAATTGGTTCAATTGTGGGAGTTGCGACATATTGAAAGGTTTGGATTTTTTGAAAAGATTGGTTTTGTTTTGCAGTTTGATTGGTTTGGGAAAATGGTTTTGGAATTGTGTTTGGAATTGAAGGGGTTCAAACCTGTTTTGATTCTTGAGTATTAATGCATAAGAGTCTTTGATTGAGTCAACGGAGGATGATGGCGAAAGTCTTGGAAAATCATCTTCATTGATCATATCATACCATAATTTGGGCTTTTGCTTTGACAAGGAAGCAATGGGGAGGGTTATTGTCTTTGTATTGCTAGCAACACAGTGAAAAGTTGTGTGAGACGGTTTGAGTGAATTTCTTCACCTGCAATAGAAAGGGTGAGAAGGTTGAGGTTGAGGTTGAGTTTCTGAGGGCTGAGGCTCTATTATTCCCTGAAGAAATTATCTAGTGAGGAAATTTGGAAGGGAGTTTGAGCCGTCTTTTATAAACTCCATTTGGAAATAATAAAAAAAAGGACAAAAGTGTTTGCCATCTGGCAAAAATTTATTTTGACACAAGGTTTTTTTACATCTTTTTTCAAAATCTCTTTGACTGATTGACAATCAATACGTAATAAAAATGGTTGATTGTAAAGATTATCTAAAAATTTCATGATACAGAAAACAATTGATAAAATCTCTTTTTTGATAGTTGAATAATATGATTGGGTTTTGTTCCAAAACTAAGAATGGAAACGGATCAATTGTTCTTTGTTTAAGGATACCACCATACCCCATATTTGATGCATCTGTTTCTACAATTTTGAAGGCTGCTGGTTTGGGTATACCTAAACAAGGTAAACTTTTAACAGTTGCTTTGACTTGACAAATAATCTTTGTATGAAGGTTTGACCATGGTGGAGGATTCTTAAGAAATTTGGCATATAGAGGCTTAACTAAAATTCTAAGATTTTTGTAAAAATCACCCACATAATTGAGACTTCCTAAAAATCTTTGGAATTGATTTTTATCTTTGATTTTATCTGAAAATTTTTCTTACGGATTTTTATCTTTGATTGATCAATTGGGATGGTTGTGCCATTACGGATCCTACGACCAATGAACCTAATGTTTGATTGGAATAAGTGTATGTTTGTTGGTGATAACACTAATCCATTGTTCTTGACAATTTGAAAGAATTTTCCTAAATGTTTCCAGTGTTGTACAATTGTTTTTTAAAAGAATAATATGTCATCTATGTAGACAATTGAGAATTTTGTGTATAGATTGAAAATGACATTCATTATGTTTTGAAATTTTGATGGAGCATTTTTTGACCAAATGGAACCACATTCCATTCGTAATGTCCAAAAGGTACATTGAAAGCAGTTTTGTATCGATCTTCTGGAGTTATTTGAATTTGCCAGAAACCTGATTTGATATCAAACTTCGAAAATATTGTTGCTTGGGCTAGTCTGTTGAATAAGTCTCTTTTGTTTGGGATTGGATATCAAATCCATTGGAGTGCATCATTTAAAGGTTTGTAATTGAAGACTAATCTCGGTGCTCCTCGTTCTATCTCAACTGTTTTCTAAACATAGAAAATTGAGCAACTCCATGGATATTTACTTTTTCTAATTAGGTTTTTGCTAATTAAAAAATTGATTTCTTCTTTGCAGTATTTTATTAATTCTGCACTCATTTGAATTGGCCTGGCTTTTGTTGGAATTTTTCTTTTCACTGAAGCCATCTTCATAAGGAAGACTAACCATGTGTTGTTTTCTGTTCCAAAATGCATTTGAAAAGTCGGAACAAACTTTTGTTTCTAATTTGGCTTGAAATTGACTAATTTGAATTTGTAGGTTTGGATCCTTTAATTGTTCTTCAGTTCGTTTGTAGTTGAGTTCTTTTTTTAAATAATTGATTTGTTTTATTTTTTGTTTACTAAATCGTCAATTTGTAATTTTCTTTTTAATATGTCGAGATCTGCAGTTTTTGGTTTTATCATAAAATGAAAAAAACTTTTTCTCCTAATATTTTTGTGATTACTCTATCTTGATTTACTTTGAATGGGTAAATTGCTGTTAAAAATGGTGCTCCTAAAATGATTTACTGACCCATGTTTTTAACTAAAATGAATTCTTGATTGATGCAATATTTTCTATGGCAAATATGGGCATTTAATAATTTGTAGTTAACTTGTAATCGTTATTCATTTGCCGCATATAATTTTTCTTTTCTTTTTTTCAAAATATTTGGAATGAATTAATCCTTTTGATACACAATTTAGATCAGCACCTGAATCTAAAATTTCAGTTGTAGTAATTTTGTAAAATTTGTTTATTATTAGTGTAATATTGACATACAATAGTTGGAGTTTTATTTTTTAGATTGTTTTTGGAAAATGTAACTTGATTTCTTCTGGATTAGTATTTTTCATATAATGGATTTATTTTTTTTAGAATATTGATTTCTCTTTGAACATCTTGTAAAAAAATTATTTGATTTGAAAACTTGGTATTCGTTGGATTATTTATTGCGTCAGGTTCATTGGATTTTGTAGTTTGATTATGACGGGGCTGAACTTTTTCTTGAAGAAATGTTGAGTTTGATTCCGATTTTGATGTTTGAAATAATTTGTTTCGTTTTTCCCACTTGTTATGATATCTTTTTATGTGACCTGGTTGGCCACATTTTCGGCAAAGCCTTTTGCTTTTGCTTGTCAATTATTTTCTTTATGTGTTGTTTTGTGATGTGAATTTTTGTTATTTGTTTATGATTCTTTTCTTGTTTGCTTGATGAAGAATTATTGGAGTAGTCATTGCCTTGCTTGAAAAGTGTGTTAATACTTTTATTGGGATAAGACTTTGGTGTTTGGATTTGAAAAGATCGTGTTTATTTATTTTAAGTGCTAAGGCTAAGCCTAGACTTGACCTTTGACTCTTTTAGTTCATGGAGGGACATACATGTTATATCATCCTTATCCATTGAATAATTGTTCTCTTACCATTGGAAAAATGGTTTGTTTATTTGAAATTGTTCACAAAAATCAAAAAATATTTGGCATATTTTGTCTATTACTTGTTCATTATATTTTGAATAAAATTATTTTCTTTTTTGAACATTGTAATTTGCCACGAACTCAAGTCTAATAAACTCTTTGTCTAATTTGAAATTGGTGTTTATATTATAATCCTGAATTGGATAATCTATTTTGATTTGTTCTTGTTTGAAATAATCTTGTTTCTCTTGTTCGAATTGATTAATGGTTTGATTTTGGAATCCTTGTAAATTTGATAAGGGGTTTGGATTATAATTTGTTTGAGAGACTTTGTCTATATTTTGAATTAAAGATTGTGAATCTAATATGAGTTTTAATTGTACTAATCTTTGATTAATTTGTTCTTCTATGTTTGTGGTTTATTGATAGACAGTACTACTTGTATTGGTTAGGTTGTTTTGAGGTGTTTAATAATGATTATCGAACCATTGGAAAAACGAGATATTGGTTTTTTTTGTTTCACAAAATTCTTAAAACATTTTGCCTAAGAGATCTTTTCGGGTTTCATTGTTTGAGAATGGGTTATTGCATCCTATTACTTAATTGATCCATGTATTGGGAATAAAGCATATTTTGAGAGGTTTAAACAGATCTGGCTATTGTTGTAACTCTTGTTCTACTTCAAATACTTAGCATATAAATTATAAATCATATTTGATGTTCTAGGATGAAGAACAAGTTATCCTAGACACTTGGACAACATGTTTTCAGAAGAAAGTAATGGGTTTACCTCAAATTGGACCATCATAGACGAGACCATCAAAGGGGATCACTGAGCAGGACCACCTACACCCAACCACAACGCCTAACCACGACAACAAAGGGCATTAACGGTTGACCAACGCTAGCTACAAGGCTGTGAGACCTGCCAACGCTTGACTGTAAGGGTTTTTCCAAAGACTCTATCAAAAGACTTCGTCTACCAACGTCTAGACTGCAAGGGTTTCCCATAGAGACTTTCGTCTACCAACGTCTCTTGGCTAACCATTATTCCCAAAAAAAAAATGATGGACACGTGGCTCTGATACCAGAAGTTATCCAGGACTACAGACTCTTGACAGAGGTTATCAAAGATAATTTATAGTTTATAATGTAAGTATATGAGATAGAACAATAGTAACAGCTATGCCTAATATATATATTCAAACTTTAAAAATTTCTCATTAAAGATGAAGACTACAACTTGTTCTTCATTAAAATAAAATAAAAATATTATTTGAACATCACCTTCAAATAAAGAAACAAAGTTATTTTAGATGAATATTAGCTTACATTTACATCCAAAATTAAGAACTCGTCATATTTTATTGTTTGATGTTAGAAATCTTGTGCACGTCATAATGTATACGCGCGAGCAGACAATTTCAAAGAATATCAAATTTTTTTTATGAATTTAAGAAAACATTGTCAAACTTGTGCTTTTTATAAAACACAATATACACAGAAGCATGCTCACTATATACATTTTCAAATATGTGCGTTTGAAAAACACAATTCGCCAAAATATATTCCTTTTATGTACATATGGCCAACATATGTGTTTTTTATAAAACAAAGTTAGTCTATACCTTTCTTTTAACAAAAACACCATTGGTATGTTATTTTTGTGTGTACCATGTGCAGTATAATTTACTTGCCGATCCCCTAAATATATATGTTTATCCATGCTTTGGATGCTAAACATGTACAATGATACCTTATACAATAGTTAACAAGATTCAACATATATATTGCCTTGATTGAGGGCGAGAGTATGGATATTTTTATCCATGTGCTTATTTGTCATTTTTTTGTTCATTATCCATATATTTAATTGTACATCATTTGAGGTGAATATTCGACTGTTTTTTAAGCTAGATCCTACTCTCTTTCTCATAGCAATATAGTTGCGTCATCTGATTCATCATAAATAACGTAATCAACTAATTATCAATTTCTCACTAATATATACCAGTAAAACTTTGTTCTCTCCAACAAGAATGCTTTGGTGACATTTGTTTCACATTTGAAAAGGTCAATGAGGCAGCATGAACTAGAACCGCCTTCTAGACAACTACAATATTCAGTAAAAAAAAGTCTTTGAAAGATGAAGATATTGAACCAAAGTTTTCAGGGTCGTGTCACCCAATCTATCGTGTAACATATTTTTAATCACTTTTCACTACTATTAACTTATAGAAGCTTGAAATGACTTATCTTTTTCTCCCATTCAGATAATGTCGAAGATGATACAATTAGACAAACGGTCATGAACTTCCTCGTCAAAGTCCTTGACTTACTTCCAAAATTCTTTGGGTTCTCTTTTTTAAGCTTTCAATGACACTAACAAGGTGTTTGAGTGAAAATGTTTAACCCAAGAATATTCTCAAAGTTGTATATGGAGGTGTGCCAAAAATTCGCGTAAGCGAAATCCCAAATGAAATCTAACTTCTCAAACCAGGCTATGAGTTCAACGCCTAGGTCAATTAAGAGGATTTCACAAAAAAAAATGGAAAGAAACAAACACAAAGGAATCTAAATTACATTTAAAAAATTGCAATAAAAATAAAAGAAATGAAATGTGCAAAGTAAAGTAAATTGCTAGAAATATAAATGACATAAAGTTCAAGAATTGAAAATGACATAAAAGATTATCTGGTTGAGATGTTTCTTTCACAAGTTTCCAATGGTGTTTAGGTTTTATTTATAGACCCAAAGTGGTTACAAACGATACCCTTACATTCATATTCTCAAAACTAGTAAGATACATTTACACCCACTCACATTCACCTACAACCACTTGTAGAAAGAAATACTTCAATTTGTTGTGTATTTGATTCATCCTCCAATAGGGGTATAAATACAATAGGGTTTCTTGTCTTACAAGAAACAATCTTATAGAATATAGAAACTAGGTTACCTAAATATGTATATGTTTCTATAATCTATAATTAGAATATACAGCTTTCTATACTCCCCCTCAAGTTGGTGCATAGATGTCTATCATGCCCAACTTGTCAACTGAGCTGTCAAACACTTTCTGAGATACCCCTTTAGTTAGAACATTAGTTAATTGCTCCTCTGAGGTTACAAATGGAAAGCGAGTAACTTTCCTGTCAAGATTCTCTTTAATAAAATGGCGGTCAACCTCCACATGCTTTGTTCGATCATGCTGAACTGGATTATGTGCAATCTGAATGGCAGCTGTATTATCACAATGTAAATCCGTAGGCCTATGTAGCTTGACACCCAATTCCTTCAGGACATTACGGATCCACAACATTTCACAAACTCCATGTGCTATACCTCGAAATTCAGCTTCTGCATTTGATCTAGCAACAACTTTCTGTTTTTTACTACGCCAAGTTACAAGGTTCCCACCAACAAAAGTGAAGTACCCTGATGTAGAGCGTCTATCAGTTTTATCACCAGCCCAATCCGCATTTGTGTATCCAACAACTTCCAATTCATTTTTTTCAAACAATAATCACTTACCAGGCGCCATCTTCAGATATTTCAAGATACGAAATACTGCATTCATATGCTCTTCACTAGGACAATGCATAAACTAGCTAACAACACTCACAACATAAGCAATGTCAGGTCTAGTATGAGAAAGATAAATTAACCTTCCTACAAGACGTTGATACATCCCTTTATCAGTAGGGACTTGATCAGGAAGAATAGCAAGTCCATGATTCATCTCAATGGGTGTCTCTATTGGTTTGCAGTCCAACATCCCTGTTTCAGCGAGCAAATCAAGAACATAATTCCTTTGTGAAGTGAAATCCCTTTCTTCGACCTTGCAACTTCAATACCCAGAAAATACTTCAGTTGCCCGAGATCCTTCATTTCAAATGCCTTTGACAAATACTTTTGCAAATCATTTATTTCTTTCGAATCATCTCCTGTAACGATCATGTCATCAACATACACAATTAGAGCTGTAATCTTACCATTCTTGTGTTTGATAAACAAGGTATGGTCAGAGTTGCTTTGTTTGTACCCAAAAGCTCTCATAGACTTCGAAAATCTTCCGAACCAAGCTTTTGGAGACTGTTTCAGGCCATACAAAGACTTCTTCAATTTACACACCTTACCAGCGTCACTTGGGCTATTCTTCACGCCTGGAGGCATATCCATGTACACTTCTTCCTCCAAATTTCCATTGAGAAATGCATTCTTCACATCAAGTTGATGCAAGGGCCAATCTTTATTTGCTGCAAGTGAAAGTAAAATTCGGATAGTATTAATCTTCGCCACTGGTGTGAAAGTCCCCTCATAATCAATTCCATGGCGCTGTGTATATCCCTTGGCAACTAATCTTGCTTTGTATCTATCAATAGTTCCATCTGCATTAAGCGTCACATTAAACACCCAACGACATCCTACAGTCTTCTTTCCAACAGGCTTGTCTACTACCTCCCAAGTGACATTCTTCTGAAAAGCTTCCAATTCTTCATTCATTGCTGTTGTCCATTTTGGATCCTTCAAGGCGTCCTGCACGTTACTAGGAATAGATACAATAGATAATTGATTAATAACAAGTGCATGTGACTCAGAAATCCTATGGTTAGACATAAAGTTAGCTATAGGGTATTTAGCTTGGGCTTTGATGTCTGGTTCATATTGCTTTTTAGGAACTCCCTTAGTAACCCTTTGTGATTTCCTAGGTTCAACACTTTCTAACACAGAAGATTCATTAGAGGGTAAAGATACCTGAGGTGGATCATTCTGGGTGAGATCTTCAGTTGCTGATGTAGAAGGGGAAATGTCGTGTGTGTGAGTTTCAGATACATTTTGATCATTCTTTTCTGTCTCATGAGGGAATTGATCACTAGGAACTAAGTGATCAATTGTCTGCCCATTGGAAGCGTCTATCTCTCGAGACAAGTCATTTGTTGCTGCTGCGGGAACAGTTTCTGTTGTTACAGGAACTTCAAATTGTTCCTCCAAGTGTTCCAATTCTTCAAAGACATCAATAGGATAAGGATTCCCTTCACTATCGCTCTCCCTCTGAAGGGAAGACTGGGAGACTCCCCTTGAGTAATATGGCTCAGATTCATGGAATGAGACATCAAGAGATATATGCATTCTGTCAGTGAGCGGGTCATAACACCTGTACCCTTTTTGAAGATTTGCATAACCCACAAAAATACATTTTGTCGCACGGGGATCAAGCTTGCTCCGGTGTGGTTTTGGTATGTGGACATAGGCTGTGCACCCAGACACTCGGGGCTCCAAATTAGGCATAGATGGGATGGACAAAAGTGTTTGAAGCTTCCGATGAGGATTTTTTAACTCAATTACTCGTGAGGGAGTACGGTTGATAATATATACTGCAGATTTCACTGCTTCACCATAATAGGATCGAGGTACATTCATGCCAAACAGGGAAGCACGAACAACTTCTAACAACTGTCTGTTCTTTCGTTCTGCTAAACCATTATGTTGAGAAGTATCAGTATTGGAGGTTTGATGACGAATTCCATTTGACCTGCAAAATTCAGATATAGTGCCATTGACATACTCTCCACCATTGTCAGATTGAAACACTCTGATGGATTGTTGGTACTGTGTCGCCACCATTTTGTAAAAATCAGTAAACCTTCCAAATACCTCACTCTTTCATTTCAGTAATGACACCCAGGTCATCCGAGTGCAGTCATCAATAAAAGATACATAATATCGAGCTCCAGACAAAGAAGGAATTTTTGCAGGACCCCAAACATTTGAGTGAATTTTCATAAAGGGAACAGGACATCTATAAAATTCTGAATCACTAACAACCGAAAACAAATGAGGCTGCAACTTCTTAAGATAACGAAAAGACAGATGTCCTAAACAACGATGCCATAACCATACTACCTCTTTCGCCTTATCGACCCTAATGACCTAATTAGCTTGCCCCAAAAGATTCTTGCGTTTCTCTCATGTCTTTGTCAGATCCAAGTAGTACATTTCCCCCTTCTAACACCATAACCAAGAATCTGCCGAGTCAGAATGTCCTGAAACACACAGAAAAATGGATAGAACGTCACAGTACATGCAAGTGTTCGAATAATTTGACAGACAGACAAGAGGTTATAAGTTAGTGATGGAACAATTAAGACGGATTCAAGAATTAGGGTATCAGATAACACAACGGAACCTTCTCCGCTTACAAGAGTTGGAGTACCATCCGCAGTAGAGACAATATTTTGAGAGATTGAGAGGAAGCTCTAACATTTACCACAAGGTTAGGGTCATTTGTCATATGATCAGATGCACCTGAATCAATTATCCATGTACTATTCGAAATAATTTTATCATTCATACCTGATTGTGCTACATGAGCAAAAGAAAATTGCATGGTGTGATCGACTAATGGTTGGGTTGTGAATAGCATAAGAAACCTATTTTTTTATATTTTTTTTACTTCAAAACCTATTTTCCCTTCTCTCTCTATCTGTTTCGCTGCAAAACCAAAAAACCCAAATCAAGCAAGACTGGGAGCCGGTGGTGCTACACAAATCCAAACCCAAAGCACATGATCTCCGTAATCCAAAGGCAGTAAACCAGGCTTTGCGAGCCGGCGGAGCAGTGGAGATGATCAAGAATTTTGACAGGGGTTCGAACAAGAAGACGACGTCAGGAACGGTGGTGAACGCGAGGAAGCTGGACAAGGCGACGGAGCCTGCGACACTGGACCGGGTCTCCGTGGAGGTGAGGCAAGCGATCCAGAAGGCGAGGCTGGAGAAGAAGATGAGTCAGGCCGAGTTGGCGAAACAGGTCAATGAACGGACGCAGGTCGTGCAAGAGTATGAAAGTGGTAAGGCTGTTCTGAATCAGTTGGTAGAGTCGATCGATCCAATAGTGCATGATCGAAGGACTGTTGATCGATTTCTGGTGGTTTTCAAAAAAACAATTCGATTTCTGGTGGTTTTCGAAATTCTGGGTTGCAAAATTCTGGGTTTCAAATTCTGAGTTTTCGATTTCAATTCATGATTGTTGCTTCTCTGTTGATCGATTGTTGTCTAGATGTACGATTGTTGTTTTCGGTTTCGTGGTGGGTGATGGATTCAGGGTGGTCTTCGGGATTCTGGATTCAAAAAAAAAAAAAAAATATATATATATATATATATATATATATGCAAAACAACATTGAACCTGCTTTGATACCATGTAGAAAGAAATACTTCAATTTGTTGTGTATTTTATTCATCCTCCAATAGGGGTATAAATACAATAGGGTTTCTTGTCTTACAAGAAACAATCTTACAGAATATAGAAACTAACTTACCTAAATATGTATATGTTTCTATAATCTATAATTAGAATATAGATTAAACTAATAACTAATACTTAAACACACGACGATAATCTAATAACTACTTTGGTGGCAATAAATACCTTGATACCACAATTATATGACTTTAATTGGATATTGAGCTTGTTTTAAGTATCATAAAATATTTTCAAATTAATGATTGTCAAACAAATTTCAACAAAATTTCAAAACATCTCTCATTAATGCAGGGTATACATTTGCTACTAATGTATTTGTTATGAATTTTAGATTCCAAAATTCTTGATTGGTATAATAAAATTCATCAAGTGCATTGAATGATCTATTTTCATCCTATATGAATCTGAGATATTGTGAATTTGATGGTTTTTATAAATTTGCAAATGGGGAGATTGAAAAAGTTAGTTGTCAATTAGAGCAAAAACAATATTGTTTAAGCTTGTCAAACCAATATAGGTTTAGTGGAACAATATTGTAAAAATGTATGACCGAATTATAAAGTCATGCATAGTGGGTTGCGTGTGATCAATGAAATTAGATCATTCAAATGTGACCATGAAGGCTCAATCAAATGCGTTAATCAAAGTCAAAGTCAACCGTTGATGAAGTCAATTCAGGAGACCAAAGTCAAAGTTATGAAGAATGGTCAAGCAAGGTCGACGCTTCAAAAAGACAAGTCCAAGAAAGTGCACCAAGACAAGTGGCATATGAAGACAAAGAAAAAATAGCTTATGGATGACCAAAATTCAAATGAAGTGTCAAAAGCTATTTGAGTTATCTTCTCACATGAGAATGTATATTCTCTTGATAATGGATTCTCCTTCATGAGACATGTCCATGTTCTTAAAGGAGATGTTCATGTCAAGTACCAAAGACATGTATGAAAATAGAAATTTTTTGTTTTAAAAAAGTTATTTGGGCATATCAAAGTCGACTTCACCCTTGATATGTCGATGTCAGCAAAAGATCGTTTAGATAAAGCTAAGAGATGTTCTGAATCTAGCCATTCAGAAAAACATAACCTGAGGTCAGCGAAGTCGACTTCACCCTTCCAGGATCAGTCTATAAATAGGTGCATCATCATTTGTCTTCATCAACGTTTGGAGTTCAAAAGAAACTTGTTAGAGCTATTCAAGAACAGCGGATCTAACAAGATCCAGCATGAAGTTCTCCCCATTGATCAAGAAAAATCTCTCCATATCATCTTTGAGCGAGCTTCAAAAGAAAAATATAGAGATCTAGGGCTTGAGTTGTGAGCTTAACCTAGACCAAACAACAACTTTATTTGAGATCTAATAGCCTTAGAGAAAACTTTGTTTTTACCCTAAATTTTCATTTGTAGGGGTGAATCTCACTTCTACTCGATAAAGGAACGAGAGATCTGAGCTTAAACATTTATCCCATCCGTCTATTTGAGAAACACTATTGGAGAAACTTCTTTCAATGTTAGCTTATCTAAACTCAATTTACCCTGCGTGGGTTCTTGAATCCGTTGAGTGGGTTTGAACGAGTAAATATCACCCTGCTAATCCCAAGCAGGTGATAAACCTTGCTTGTATTGCATTCCATGATGGTGTTATCATTGGCAAATCGATAAGTCTCATGCAGTACGATCATAAGACGAAGTGGTATCTCCAAAACCCTAAGCACACGTCCGTAATACTTGATTGTGTCGCAGCCCACTAGTGATGGCAAGGTATTCGTAAGACTCGCGGAGTGGAGCACTTGGTTTGTGTCGATATGTATCGTTGGAGCGCGGCGACTCCACCTTGCGAGGATGTAACTGATCAAGGCCAATCAACCTCAGTTTAGGTGGACCTCGATATTTTTGTGTGTGATATTGTATTTTCCTCTCTTTTTACATTACTTATGCATGCATGTTTGTTTATCTTACTGCTTTTGATATTTCATCTTCCATGTTTTAAGTTTTACAAATCATAGGTTTAGATTGTTTGATTTATGCGACAAGTCTTTGATCTACTTTGCAAAAGTGTTTCCTTAGATTGTATTATAATCCCAAGACTTGTGAGACCACTAAGACCTAGAGTTGAACATTTCATACTCCACACTTATCTTTGAAGGTTTTATTGGTGTTACGAGATTATTTTGAGCATGGAGTATAACAAAGTGTTCATATAGCCTCTTTGTCCTTGCATTCTTTGCAAATGTTTTTCAAAGAAAAAGGATTTTAAAAAACAAATTATTCACTTTCCCCTTCTAGTCTTGCTCATCGTATCTTAGGGCACTTTGTTTGATATTTAAAGCATACCACTCATTTTCAAACCATGGTCCATGAAGCACTAATTTTGGAGCTATCAATAAATAAGTACAAAACACTAAATAGTTTACAATACAAAATAAACTGAAGTGGATGAAGAAAATAAGAAAGGCATTATGATAATTACATGGCTATCTCGATGGAGCATGCCACCATCTATGGAAGTTGCCTTTTGTACTTATACGTCGTCTATTTTCTTGGTCATTTCTTGTCTAGTTTATAGCTTATGCATTATAGGGTATTCCACCAAAGTATTGTTTATCTTCATGAGATAATAGAAGGAGCCAAGTGATACTATCTACAACTTTAATTACCAAAATCTTGCGGTGATTGTTGAAACCGAAAACCCAGCCTTTACATTCCTTGTTGAATGGATATAGTGGAAGGAACTCCATGAGCATAAAGGAGCCATAGATCTAAAGCTTTTCACTTCTCATTTTATAGGTTTCTTTAGATTTTGATAGGTTTCTTTAGATTTTGATATTATAACATGAATGCCCCTACTATAAATCTCCCAACATTTGATTTAAAGCCTCATAATTTTGCTATTATTTTAGGTAACTAGAGTAATCAATAATAAATAGAAACAAGTACAACCAAGAATGCACAAGGAAAATACAAAACATTATGTTTATTTTTTTCATTCTTCTTCTTATTACTCGTTTGACTTGAAAGAAAATTAATAAAAAAACAAAATAAATGAACTAAGAGCAATATGCCAAGTTTAGTGGTTGATAAATATTTAAACCGGAATAATCACAAAAAATAAAATGATTATAAAAGAAGTAGCTAGTAAGTTGTATTTATATAAGGTAGGCAGTTATAAATTTCTTCATTGATGGCTTGTGGGCAAAAAATTTGTGACATGTGACAAGAGGATTTGAATATTGTACAAATAAGTAGTGGCATCAAAATTTAACAATTGCAAAGTGCATATAAGAAGTTGTCAGGATCGATCTCTAAATTAAACAAGCCCCAGCATGCATTGGAATAAGATCAACTTTCCCCCTATCCATTTCTTGTGAATATAATAATTACATGTGAGTTTCTCAAACTTAACATGCATGTTTGTTGTTGACAAGACCAAAATTAAAACACCCTTTTTACCCACAATTTAACAAAAACAAAAGAAGTAGATAAGTTGGGTGAGTCAACTCAACTAACCCTCCAAGCTGAGGTGGCAACCAACTCCCTCTCATGCCAACACAGCAACATAACCCCCTGACGTTTCACCACGTGGAACCCTCTAACCTGTGCCCTCCTCACAAGCCACTCAGCTTGTGTGTCAGTGAATTCACTGAACCGTACAGGAACCATCCCAACGCTTGAGAGCATATCCCGGCACGGCAATATACAATTTGCGGCGGCGGCGGCGACCATTCCGGCGATCTTGGGTCGAAGAAGAAGCGTCTCAATCCTGGGTATCAACTCTCGGTCTCCGGAATTTGCCCCGTCCAATGACTCCAACAAAGAAGAATAGAATTCAAGGCCAGTGACAAAATTCCGGCGGAACGAGGAGGAAGGTGTAGCCACAAAATCCCTGCTACAACCGTCTTGGTCCACAAAAACCGTTATTCTTGGGGATATCCTTGGAAGAAAACGAAGGAAGGCGGCAATGGAGTCGGAAGTACGCAAGTTGTGAAAGACGGAGGGAGAGAGGTTGAGAGCTACAACTTCACCGTTAATGAATCTGATGGCGTTGAACAAGAGAAGTTGGAAGGAGTTGAAGAGAAGGAATTCGAGGTGGAAGTGAATCCCGAGTTGTTGTGCGAAATGTTGAAGATTTTCTCTAATCAACTTAGCTTCGCCTCCCACCGATGCTTCTTCAAGTATAACCGCGGTGATTCTCAAAGAAGAGTATGAAGTGTTGTGGTTACGGGATTTCCTCTTGCTGGCTAGTTCTTGCATGAAGGAAGCCCAGTGACCACCCAGACCAATTTCGAAGTCAATTATGTGGATGAACATTGAGCCTTCTAAAGCTTCCAGAAATGCTTGATTTGCGGTGAAGTTGGCGAACATGGTGATTGGTGAAATCTCTGAAAATGATTTGAAAGCTTTGATCTTGTGGACGATTTCGGAGTTGGAGAGATGGTGGGAATCAGGCGAGGAGCAGGAGCCGGAGCCGGAGAGGAGAAGCTGAAGAGCTTCTTTGAAGTAAAAAGCAGCACGTTGTAGGGGTTTTCCGGTTGGAGATATGAGAGCAGTTTGATTGAGCCGCGCCAATATCACTTGCGCGAGATGGAGGTCATTGGATTCCACGGATGCTGCGGCTCGAATCAGTTGTTCTAATTGGGAGCAGTCGAATTCGAGATTGTTTTGATTGAGAATAATTGTAGGAGATGGAATAATATTATTATGGCTATGGGGTTGTTCATCAAAGGTGGTGGTGAACTGGGGAGGAGGAGAGTATTTGAAAGGGAAGGTAGAATCGTCTTTTTCGCTGCTGCTGTCTTCGTGGTCGTGGTCGTGGTGTTCTTCTTCCAAGCCTAGCATCATTGAATCCCAATCGTCGTCTATGGGTGGTGGTATTTGGTGGTGATTATTAGTATGATGAAGGATATGGTTTTGGTCATCCCAGTTGATATGTGTGTTGTTGTCGGATAATCCAGTGAAGAGATTGGCTGAACCTCCTCCTAGGACTGGGCTGGGACTGCCACGGAGTTCGAGGACAGAGGTTGGCTCGTAGCAGAATTGTTGTGGATGAGTGGCGGTGGTGGTGGAGTTGTTGTTGTTGTTGTTGTTGTTGTTGTTGTTGTTGGTGTTGGTGAGAGGCTTGGGGTGGGAAAAGTGATTATGGGGTGGTGAGAAAGGGGTCATGGTATGGTATGGTATGGTTTGAGAAAGGAAGAAAAAGCTTGTGAGCCTTTGCTTCTGATTGTTCTTGATTGGGTTGGTTGAGTGTGTAGTATTTCTTTCTTCTTGGAGTTGGAGTGGTAAAGAGGAGGAGGAGGATGATGATGATGAGGGCTTTTGGTGGGTTATTATGAGTGGCTTTTTTTTTTTAAAAAATCTTTGCGTGCATGGGTGGGTGGTGGGGCTGAGGATGGAGATAGCAATGGCCATGGATGGTAAAAATAATGGAACAACATGACCATGAAAGACAGGAGTCAGAAAGGCTCCTTTGTCTTTTTTAGAAGCTTGTACATGAAGGTTTTGTATTCACACTCATAATGCAACTTTTGGGTTGTCATTTGTTATTTTAATGTTAATGCTCGGGAACAAAATTAAGCTTTTTGCACTAGTCTTATTTGTATAGTTCAAAATTGTTAGTACCCTTTCTCGAGATACATACTTGTGGATTAGAATACCGACAGTAGGAGATCTCCAAATGCTAATATACTCAGTAATCGTGTCATGAATGGTTTGAAATATGGATAACCTATATTGCAATTTGTTGTTATTTAATTTGGAATATATGATCATATGTCCAACAACCAATTTGTTGTTCAGACTTAACTTTGCTAAATGGATTTTTTGTGACACACTTGGCCCAGCCAGAGCATGCTAATGTTTGTAAGAATCCTCTTTATAATATTATCAGAAAAATTTACACGGCCTTTATATTTAGATTAATTTAACTATAATTCATTTTGTTTTTATATATATTCAAAAGGTAACTAGGAGGCCGCGGGTGGGTTTAAGAAGTTGAACTAAAATGAAAGCAGTAAAGTCCATGATAATGTGAGTTGATGTTGTGGGATTATGTCATTATCATCTTACTTAAGCAAGAAGGAAGATATTCTTCAATTCTCAAAAACAATAACTCTTTTCCTTTCCTTTAGAACATTTTGAATTGATTTCGTCCTTAATGGTTCTCATTTTGCTGCAAATCCCTCTCAATCAATCCAAATCTTCAAGTTTATTCTCCAATCTACTTGAAGCCGGCCAGAATTTATCAAAAAATAGTCACTAATTAGACTTGCCTACTATGAGTATGACTAGAACAGTATATCTGACTGCTAAGATATTTGAGTTGACAAAATACATTACTTGAATCTCAACAACATGTCTGGGATTTAGGTCATTACATCTTATGACCTTTATCACGAGATTCATTTCAGAAAATTGTAATTGCACACCCAAAATATAGGTAAAGTATATATGAAGTTAAATTAATGAGGATTATTATTATTTTCTCTAGCAAAATATATCTATTAGCTGCATTTTAAACCATGTTTCATTTCAAATATAAAAACACTAAAAGTGGTAAACATTTTTTAGGGGAAGAAAACATATGAGGTAGAAAATTCAAAAAATAATAATAATTGGATCATTCTATACACCTCTTCTTAATTATTTTTAAATAGAAAGACAAATAATTAATTGTGTAATTTGAAAGATAAAACATGCTATCTCAGCTAATAAGACTTGACAGACAGACGGTAAATATCTCAATCTAAAGATTCACAAAAATATTTGTTCGCAATTTCTCTTTTGTCTTATATTGTTTGAATTTACTGATCTCTCCCTTTTTCTTTTCTTCCTTGACTCAAAGTAGGGAAACAAACTCAATTTCTTCATCTACCATATAAAACAATTCATACCACAAACTTTTGAAATCATAAAACCCATAAGAAAATGAAAGGGGATGGAGAATAATGGAGGTGGTACTAATTCCTGATAGAATTAATTGTTGATGTGAATCAAAAAGGGTACAAGGAAAATGAAAGTACATATAGAGCAAAATGGACATATATATACTAAGAATCGTGACTCTAGCATATAGAAAAATGAAATGAAATGAAATAAAATAAAATTTAACGAATTCATTGTTTCTTCCAAGATTGATACGCCCTTTTGACATGGAGAAATGAGTTCCACTTACTCCAAAACTAAACCTTTTTAGAGGATTGAGTGGGTGACAATGATAGCTCTTTTTTTCCATTAATTTTTATTAGAATCTTAAAATGAAACACACTTCTTCTTTTGTAATGGAGAAGCTCTCCTCCCTCTACCACCGCGTGAGACCTCTCTCTCTCTCTCTCTCTCTCTCTCTCTCTCTCTCTCTCTCTCTATATATATATATATATATATATATATTATATATAAATATGCTCTTAAATAATGCACGTATCATCCATCGGTGTTAAACACATGCATGTGCTTTTAAGGAAAAACAATAGTAGAATGAGTGATAATACGGTGTCTGGCCTCAGTGCCTGGTTTTGTGTCTGGTGCTATCTCGATGCAATTCTATGGTGTTTGATTTGCATCAGGCACAACACCAGGCATAAGTCCGGTGCACTAAAAAAAAGTCCTAGTAGAATGAGTGATACTACGGTGTCTGGCCTCAGTGCCTGATTTTATGCCTGGTAGCAGCCCGGTGCACTAAAAAAAAGCCCTAGTAGAATGAGTGATACTACGGTGCCTGGCCTCAGTGCCTGGTTTTGTGCCTGGTAGCACCAGGCATAAGCCCGGTGCACTAAAATTATTTTATCTTGTTGATGACTTTCACAAAATATTGACCTCACAAAATAAATCCAATATTTTCGGGCATGGGGATTGTTATGGAAACTTCTGAATCCATGCATCTTGTAACAATAGAACTTGTTTTGATGATAAAATGAATTGCATCAGTCCATGGTTAATGTTTATTTAGGTTTGTTTTAGGTACGTAGATTACAAGTGACTCAACGCATGGATATTTAGGTTTGTTTGACAATCTCATCCTATTATTACAAGAAAGAAAGAAGGAACATATTCTTTCTTACTCTCGTCTCTGCTGCTCGCCTCCCCGCCAAACCCAAAACCTTTTTGTGAGTCATCCTGAGCGTGAACTCTACGCGCTTGCCTGACATTAGTGTATGCATGTGCTCGACAAAAAGCCGGCAAATGGAGGGTGTCTAAGTGGACCTACTTTATTTGCTACGCTGCTATCAGGTGGATCCCATGATCGATCACTTACATGACGTCTGCACACTCTTTTTTAAAAGGTAAGAAATAACCTACAACTAAAATTGCCTTAATTACAAAAGAAAAAAAAAAACCATCAGTGTCTTTCGGACTTGGACTTGTAGATCAAATGTTATCACATTCTCCGTAAATTTTCTGTGAATCCATCCATAATCATTCTCACAAATCACAAGTGAGCGGAATGGGGGATTCATGACCAGGTTACAGATTGTGTTTCATAATGCACCAAGTGCCAGGCTAGAAAGAATACAATAGGGTTGCATTTCAGGATATAGATTTTTGTCAAGGTCTAGCAAAAATATAAACTTGAGAATGGTACAACTCTTTGTTCCATGTAAACTAGTCATCAACTTCAACTCAGTTCACCAATCCTCTACTAAAGAAGCACACAACAGAAATTTTTCAATTGAAATCAGTATCTAGAATTGGAGTATGACATAAATTTAACATCTGAGCTTTCCTTCAGTAAATTCTTTAGCAAAGCATCAGGGTGATGAAGACAGTTGAGGAGTCGAGCCGAAACAAAAATAATATATCTATCTTCTAGAATCACAAAATCAGACACACTTATCAGCTGCTGGGGTCAACACAATTCAATCTCTTCCCAAGACTTGAATAGAAATATGCTAGTCTCATTTCCCCTTCTCTGATTTCTTTCCTTTAGCTGCTGTAGGAGCTGTTCGGAAAGGAAGAAAGGTCATGCCACCCATATATGGTTGTAGTGCTGCTGGAATTTCGACACCATCTTCCATTTGACCATTCTCAAGGATACAGCACATAGTCCGCTCCGTTGCCGTCAGAGTGGAGTTCAGCAAATGAACGTACTGCTTCACTTGTTCATTGTTCTGCAAAACCAATGTGATAACATGTAAGTACATGGCAAGGCAAACCTCTACACCAATATAAATTAAGTTTTCAATCAGGCTTTTGCATGTCTTATTTAATGAAAGCATGGAAAAGAATGTCAAAACCTTAAAAGAAACCAACCTTCTTCTGCCCGTATCGAATTTCCAATCTTCTGGACTGGTAGTCCGTACAGTTTGAACAGGACACTAGCTCTCTATATGTTTGTGATGCAGGAAACCATCCTTCTAGATCATATTTCTTTGCTGCTGCGTCATTTAAAGCACCAGATACAATAGATACTACTTGATAGGGAATGTTCAGCTGTAACAGAGGAAAGTCTCACACTTTAGCACTGCAAAAAGTAGGCTTGGCATCATCACTTTAAAAAAATCCCAAGAACTGGATACCTCCTTATAGAATTCCTCAGAATTGTTGATCATTTCTTCGTGCATTTCCCAAGAATCGTTGGCATTTGGACTAGTCATACAGAACTGCTCCACTTTTTCAAATTGATGAACTCTGAAAATGCCCAAAGTATCTCGACCATGTGAACCAGCTTCTTTGCGGAAGCAGGTCGAATATCCAGCATATCTGGCACAACATGCAATATACATTAATAACTAATATATGGAATATACAACAATAACAAAATATATTTTGTTATTCAACAGCATCAGGATATGCCAAGCAATCTTCACTACCTTTTTGGTAATTGAGAAGGATGGATCCAATCATCAAGATGATAGGCACACAGCGGTTGTTCTGCTGTAGCAATAAGATACTTGTCATCTCCCTCACCAGTTACCTGTTGATCACCGAACAATAATTAAAAGAAGATACACTTCTAGATACACATTAACTTCTACCCCTACAAGGCTACAACAAGATAGTTAAGGGAAAATGCGGTCATAATCAACCATTTCTATGTTTTCAACTTGAATGCATGTAGCTAATATTACTTCATTTATCTATTTATTTATTCTTTAAATGCAGTAAAACAGAGACGAACAAAAAGTCAATGATTTGAGATTCAAAGAAGCTTACTGAGGGCCAGGAAGAAACTAAATGCTCATTCAACCATTGAATGAGAACTACATGTCTTCCTAAAGGTAGAAAATGTGTTTTGTTAATATTTCAATAATAGTCTAATATGACTATGAATTGTATCATTGTTTGAAAATAAATCACATTTGTGAGGGCTGATAACTTAGAAATATTATCCGGTTGCTTCTAACATTTTCATGCAGGATGGCAAGTCTACTCATATTTCTGCAGGTCAGACTTGCCATAGTCAATTTCTATAATTAGGATGATATCACCTTTGCCTCATTGAGGAACTACCTGATGGTGTGGTTGTTTATTGTTTTGTTTATTTTGATGTTGTCATGTGCGAATTTATTGATTTTGGGATGAAGATTTCTCACACCAGCTTTATTGCTGACCCAAGTGAGCTTTTGCTTCTTGGGTACATTCCTTTGGGAATGTAGCCGATTAGCCTTTCAGATTTAGAGATTTTTGGACAGCGTTACTGGAGTTTCATTAGTGGGGCTAGCAACGTCAGAGTCTCTCCGGGTTAGAGTTTTATTTGTTTCAGTAATTTAATCATGTTTTATTTGTTGTTGCTATTTGTTTCTGTTGTTATTGAATTTTCACGTCCCGAGTTTTGGGAAAACGGATAATCCTACGTGAATTTTGGGATTTTCGTTTTCATCGAAAATCGGGGTGTGACAAAGGGAAGAACCCTAGTCGATCGAGGCCCGATCGAACCCTTGGCCCCTTTTCGATAAATCTGTAAGTCTGATTTGCTTTGTTCCTTCTTTTATGCTTTCATTTGTTTTTGCTTTGCTTTGTTCCTTCTTCTCTGTTTTGCTTTGTTTTGCTTCTTCCTTATTCTCTTATTTGCTTTGCTTTGCTCTGTTCCTTCTTCTCTTTTGCTTTGCTTCGTTCCTTCTTTTGTTTTGCTTTTGTTCCTTCTTCTCTTTTGTTTTGCTTCTGTTCCTTATTCTCTTATTTGCTTTGTTTTGCTTCTTCCTTATTCTCTTTTGCTTTGCTTCGTTCATTCTTGTGTTTTGCTTTGATTTGCTTATTCATTCTAACGACATACTTTACAGATTTGCTAATGACAGATTTGCTTATGACACTTACAGGCATTCTAATGACAGATTTGCTTTGATTTGCTTCTTCGTTCTTCATTCTAATTTTGCACAATTTATTAATTACAGACTTAGTAGTAAGTTATTAGTTTTATGTTTAGTGATCAATTTATTTTGTGTATGATAGGTATTCATAGAATCATCATCACGAGCTTCAAACTCTGATAGTCGTGCTGGCTCTACAGCTGCGACATCAAATCCCATGAAGCCTAATTCCAATGATATGGCATGGGAGTGGGGACAATGCAAGGATCCCACTAATAAAACGTTGGTATGGTACAACTTTTGTGGTAGGATAATTCATTCTGGAATTACAAGACTTAAAGAGCATCTTGCATGGAAGCCAGGGAATGTGTCAAAATGTAAAAGTGTACCAAGTGATGTGAGAATGAAACGCATGGCAGCATTAAATGAAACAAGAAAAAAAAATTGAGAAGTCTAGAGTTGCGCAAATTCTCAACGATGGTGCTTTGTTAGGTGGAGAGATTGGAGATGATGATGAATCTAATGATGTCGAACAACAACAACAAACAATTAGTGGCATTGGCATTGGAAGTGGAAGTGGAAGTGTAAGTAGTGGTAATAAGAGAAAAGTTGTTCCTCCTAGTAATGTTAGAGGTCCACTTGATACTATGTTGATGACCGATTTTAACAAACTCAAGCAAGCAGATTTGGATATAACAATCCTTACAAGGAGAAGTTGAAGAATGAAGCTTGGATGGCTATAGCGGATTGGGCATATGACGTTGGGTTGCCTTTTAATGTTGTGCGCACGCCAAAGTTCCAAAATATGATCTACGCCATTGGACAATATGGAAAAGGTAAATATTTAAAGTTTATAACTATTTAATTACTTCTAACTTTCTAAGTTTCAATAAATTAAATACAATTTTTAGTGGCAAACTAGCAGTAACAAATTTATATTTAGTGATTTATGTTTTACTCTATAGTCTATAATACATTAATATACTTAGTGGGGGTATAAAAATTTATTTAAAAAAATAATTCGTTATATACCGTTATATCTCGATATAACCCGTTATAACTTATAACGCTCCTAGACCATTATGGGTCCGTTATCCGTTTTAACTGCATAACTCTGCCAACGCAAATATGGTCAGCATATTAAGGCATCTGAACCTCGTAAATTGTGGTTTCTACACTAATGCCCATGTGCTGTGACAATTAAACAATTACTACTAGTATTCCAATTTTTTATAAGCAAACTAAGCATAATTTTTTTTTATTACAACTCAGGGATCGTGCAACCAATTGTCACTCATAAAGTTTGAAAATCAATTGGGTTGTTAAGGATATTTTTTGCCATTAGCATGTACTATGAGAACATTTTGATTTGTATGCACCCCATTGAACAGAAGAAACAGAGTCCTTAATTTTTATTATACATTGCTATTAGGATGATATGCAGTGGGAGTTCTTTTCTTCTCGCAAGTGCCCTTTTTTCACTTTTTTTCATAATGGCGTATGTGTCTTCTTAGAAATATCTCATGCACACATTGAAACAGAATAATTTAAAATAATATGCAAGTTGTGATGTATGTATCAAGTATCAATATCCAATAAGATAAATCTTTAGATATATGAGAAAAAAAAAGTACCTTGTAAAGTTCTTCATCAAATTGAGCTAGTTGAGCACATTTTGCCATTATATCTTTTCTCATGAAGAATGGAGTTTGCAACCTCATATAGTCCCGTTTCTCCAAAAAGTCCATTCCAAAATTTATCAGTGCCTGATTAAGACGTTGTCCAGCCCCTTTCAAATAGTATCCTCTCCCTCCTGCTACATTGGCACCTGCAAACATCAATAAATTTGCATCAAGTTGTCAGCTTAATGTACACAAGATAAAAATAACGAGTATCCCCTTGCAACACTTGGCAACAAAACATTTGAATAAGCAAAGAGTGATAAAGAGTAGGAGCCCCCCTTTTTCATATGACCAGGAGAATTAAGCAAGAGTGTTACTTAAAATATAGGAGGCACTATTCACAAGATAATAAGAAAAGGAAACACGAGCTACGGCAGCCACCAGCATTGTAAGAATTAAGAACCAAAAACATGCAATCCCAAACTAGAAATGAGACTTGGAAAAATCATTTCAACCAGGTACAAGAGAAAGTAGTCAAGACCTCCAAATTCTGAAGATATGTTATTGTTATTGTTATTGCTAAAGAAAATACTTATCTATTATAGAATAATTGATTTCTCAAGATATTGACAAATAAATGTCAACCATAGTTCCCACCATTGCACTCATGTCACCATGAATGCAAATTGAAAGTCATTTATGAGGAAATAGATAACATAACAATGAAACATGCAAGGAAGAAGTTTTTAAAAATAGGGGATAACACCGATGTCCTTATAATCTCCTCCACCATGTCTTCCGATTACATCCAAGGGGGTGTTTGTTTCATCTTAAAAGAGGTACACCTCCAAATAAGAGGTGGTCCCCCCAAACATCTTTTTTTTTAGAGTAAGTCTACACGTCGAGGGAACGGGCGAGGAACGGGCGAGGGAAATGAGGTGGCGAGGTGGAAGCCGTTCATTTCCCTCGGAATGCGTGCGTTGACTTTTTGCGCGCGCACCTCGAGGGAAATGGACGGCTTCCACCTCGCCACCTCATTTCCCTCGCTCGTTTCCTCGCTCATTCCCTCGACATTTAGAATTTCTGTTTTTTTTTATGATGTAATATGGATTATTTTTATTTATGGTTTAATTGGGTCAGTTCATGTTAATACCAACTAGGAGTACAAATTCAAGTAGGAGTTAGGGCTTCTAATTTGTTAGGAAATTAGTTGCTTGCTTAGCAAACTTAAGTCAATTATAAATTAAGGCCATTGGCAATGTAAACATAGTTTTGTTAAATTTTGAAAATTAATTAAATTTTTAAACTTTGACAAAACAAGTTTCGATGATTTGGTTTGTAAGCTTCCTGAACATATCAATTTGAATTTGGTATTAGAGCGATAAAATCTTGGAGAAAGATGTTGTAAAAAGTCATCGTTGATTGGCGAAATCACCCATGTTTGATGTGTACGATGGGTATACGGTTATCGATAGAGGAAACAAAGAGAATAAGAAAAATAAACATAGAGGTTGATGTTTGGAGAAATTTCAAGAAGGTTGTGGGAGTGTGAGAATGGATGATGATAAGGATGGTGATGGTGGTGGTGGTGGTGGAGCAGCTAATATTCTCCAACTCATCCGCTGAATGTTGTTGCTTTCACTTTTGATTATGTAGTTTGAAGGTTTGAAACCAACCAAGCCAGCATAATGATGTAATATGGGTTATTTTTATTTATTATTTTATTGGGTCAGTCCATGTTAAGGCCCAACTAGGAGTACAAGTTCAAGTAGGAGTTAGGATTTTCATTTTGTTTAAAAAAACTAATTGCTTGTTTAGCAGGCTTAGGTCAATTATAAAGTAAGGCCATTGGCAATGTAATTGACAATTTTGTTGAATTTTGAGAATTAAATGAATCTGTGAAACTTTTACAAATTTGGTTTGTAAGAAGAAGACCTTTGGTTTGGTTAGAGATTCTTTTGAGCAAAATAGTCATTGTCCCTTGTGAATTGTCCCTAGTGTGAATTGTCATTGTCCTTTGGTTTTGGTTAGAGATTCTTCTACCTGTTAACAACCATGTGTTTACTAGGCTACCCTTGTGAGCAAAATAGTCATTGTACCCTTGTGAATTGTCCCCTAACAACAATGAGGGGTCCCTAGTGTGAATTGTCCCTTGTGAGCAAAATAGTCATTGTACGTTTTGTTTTCATATTCTAATTCTAGTTAGAGATTCTAATTAGAGCTTAAACAAACACTTTTAAAACTCTAACGAGAGGCTCTTATTAAGAGGTAAGAAGTTAGTTTTTGATAAGAGGTAACTGGATGTTATCTTCCTAATCAAACACTTTTAAACAATTGGGTTTGGAAGGGAACTACATGCTCTTCACATTGAAAGAGTGCTATAACTCTATTAGCCCCCAAATTCATTTTACTGAGCAAGAGAAGAGGATTCACAAGCAGCATAGCCTGATTTGGGTGAAAGACATCCCTTACAGAGCATGCTTTCTTTTGTAGACCATCTTATATGGCAAACTTCACACTGTTGACAACCTAAACAAGAGGGGGCTGGTTCTGCCTAACCATTGCGTCTTGTGTGGGGCAGCTGATGAAAGTATAACCATTGTATCTTGTGTGGGGCAGCTGAAGGAAGTATTGACCACCTGCTCCTCACTTATAATCTCACTCATGCCTTATGGATGATGTAAATTCAGTCAATGGTCCCATAGCTGCCTCCACCCTCCATTAGATTGAGCTATAGTCAGCTGCCAAGGTGAACAGCCTTCACCTCTCCTTGATTGATAATGGGCTTGAAGCAGAATCTTGCATGCCTTTGCTTGGATATTTTTTATTTTATTTTTTTGATAGAAAGGAACAATAGCTGCTTGAATAATTTTGCTTGGGTCATTTGTAGAGAAAGGAACAATGGAATCTTAGAAATATTGCCGAATATGTACATAACTTGTGGACTAGAAATATTGCAAAAGATGTACATAATTTGTGGACTTACATCAACGTTCACCATTGGATTTAGTTTCATACACAGTGTAGTTAAGGCGTTGAGGCGGCTGGGAGGCGGATGAGCTTGAAAACGCCTCAGAGGCGAGGCGGTCTTTAACATTTTTTAAAGATTTTTTATTATAATAAATTGAAACACATTTAGATAAGTAATATTCATCATCATTTTGATAACTTGCATATGCCAATATGTACAAAAAGTCATACAATTATTTAGAATTGATATGGAAACATAATAAAGTTGCATAGCATAACAAAAAGATGCACTACATAAGTGTACTTAACTTGTCTATCAACTAAATCACTAAAAAAGAAACAAACAAGAAAAACATCAAAGCATAATGTAAACTAGTTCATCAACTTCTCATTGGTTTAACTTTGGAAATTTGAAACAGTGTTTGGAAAATTAATGGTTGAATTTGAAACAGTGTTTGGAAAATTGCAATTTGGTGAGGCACCGCCCAACAAGTCTCATTGGTTTAACTTTGGAAATTTGCACAAAATTTTGATCTATATGATTGTTTATTGTGAAGAAAAAAAACGCAGCAGAACAGATCATATAAAAAAAAGGAGCAAAACAAATCATATAAAAAAAAAACAGAACAAATCATTAAAAAAAGGAGGTGAACAGATCATATAAAAAAAAGGCAGTAGAACAGATCATATATAAAAAAACACAGCAAAAGCTGCAGAACAGATCATATAAAAAAAACATAGGAATGAGAGTGAAGAAGAAGAGGAAGGAGGAAGAAGAAGAGAGGAAACATCCTGATATGAAAGAGGTAACACCTAATTTGAAGTCACCTAATTTGAAGTAGAGGTACTTGATTAGAAGGAAAAGAACACACACAGCAACAACAATAGCCCCCAAGGAGTCGTTCTCTTGTCTAAAACTCTAAATACCCCCCTCTTAACCTTAAAAGACAAGTGAGCTGCAATAGGCTTTTGGTTTTTAAGCTGTAAATGGGCTGGGCGGTTCCCGAGGCAGTCTGAGGCGGCCCGAGGTGGTGAGGCGTGAGGCGGTCCGAGGCGGACGCCTCACTTCACCGCTCCGCCTTGCATCATTTGAGGCGTCTCTTTGCCAAAACGCCTCAAGGCGCGCCCTAGGCGTTCCGCCTTAACAACATTGTTCATACATTGGGTATATTCAAAGATATTCTCCTCCTTATGTTTGATTGGGGAGACTATGTCATTGATAGTAATAGTCATACTTGATCTTTTTGTATATTTTTTGGCTGCCAGCTTTTCTTATTAATGATATATTATTGTTTTCCTGATACAAAAAAAGAGGTAAGACCCATAGGTATCATTTATCAAAAGTCAAAATGTGTATCATATCAATACAAAATCTAAATTCACAATATGCGTATCATAACATTTCCATTATCATGTATCGAAAAACAAATATGACTTATTCAAGCAACAAGGTCCAATAAGTACTTTCCATATATATATAACTTGTGTAACACACGAGATTTTTTTAATCTTAAATGCCCTTGTTTAGATCTCAAATTACAAAGTACCCTGACACTGATAAATGGGGATGTTGCATCTCCCCGCACTTTTTATAGTATTATATAGATCATAAGATCAGTCAAATTCACATAATGCATACACAACTCAATGAAATACTCACCGAAAATGAATGACAGAGAAAAACCAAAGACAGAATCGAACAACTCTGCTTGAGATTATACAGCCGGAGCTCTTATTTTTTCTCAACTACAACTACCCCTCCTATTGGTAAACTGCTAGTCATCACCATGACAAAGCGTTAATTTAGTATGGCTGTTAATAGACTCAAAACCCAGTCAATATGCATTTGAGAATTCAGCAATGCCTGAAAAACAACGGGGAGACTTGATTGTAGGTTGTTCAGGGTCATGGCGCTGCTCACCTGAACTGAATTCCAATATTTCGCCTTCTCAACCAACACCCCCCCCCCCCCCCCCCCCCCCCACCCCTTTTTTCCTTGAACAACTCAGTCTTCGCACATATCACCACCAAGGGAGGGATTGATTGATATTACCTCTCCATTTAAATTCACTTCAAACTTCTCCATCTCACTTAATGTGTTCAATTCTTCTGCAACTTTTTCTCAAGTTGATACTTCTTTTTTTGAGGGTCATTTCTCTGATAATTCCCGAAATGCTCTTCTTCTTCTTACCGGCCTTCTTCCTCCATTCTTTGTCAACCCAAATTCATACTAGTTCAAATTTGACATGGAAGAATTGTCATCACTTTGTTCTACTACTGCCACCACTGGCTTCAAAGAAAAAGGACTAATAATACTATCAGTAGAAACTATCTTCTCATCATTCTTTTCCTTCACTGCCGGCTCAACCTCTCCCTTTACTTCTTCCTCAATTCCGTATTTGTCTCCACCCATTCATCATCTTCCTCAACCTCATCCTGTGCAGCAACAGCTTTGACCGCCTTAACACGAAGTGGAGAAGACATCTATTGAGGGCCATCAAAGGGGTCTCAGAAATTCCATGATGAAGAACTTATAAGTGGAGGTGGCAGGGTTCCATCCTCTTCCTCCTTGTCACTGTCGTTAACAGGGCTAAAAGGAGGAGGTGGTGGTGGAGGTAATGGGGGTGTTTCAGACAGAGGTAGATGAGGCAAAGTATCAAAAGAAGATGAAGAAGGTGCAAGAATTTCAAGGAGCTCCTCCTCCTCCAAGGACTCAGATTCAGTGTATTGGCGAAGAGTTATTCCAGTATTCTTCAAATATTGCAAGTAAGACAATTGAGCTGCAACAAATTCACTCATTAGGGCCAACAGTTGCTTCATCAACCTCCTCCTCTCTTTGCACCTCTGCACCCTCTCCTCATTATCTATCCTCCTTGATGCAGCACAACTCATTGCTCACTTTCTTCGATTTCTCAGCTCTACTGATATTTTACACCCAACCAACGAAAACCCATTTCTCTAACTAAACCCCTTGAAGACAACAAATGCTTCCTGAGTGCCAAAATTTCCCAATTGAGCTAAAGAAGAAACCTCATTTTCTAGTTTTAGAAAATGTAGCTTAGCAACCAAGCTCAAACTCTACTGAAAAACCCCATTTGCTAATTTCAACTTCCAACTTGCTTGACTAGATTCACCAAAAAAAGAAAAAAGAAAAAAAAAGCCCCAAGTTTTTGTGTTGTTTCCAGAACTGGAAAATGAAAATTTCCCAAGAGAATGGATACTTTGTTATCCTCTTTAGAAGAACCCACAAACAGAGAAGACAACGAAGAGGTACTTCTGATTGACACCCAATTTTTTGTTCTCTCTTATGTTTTAATAATTAAGAGCCAGAGAAGAAACCCCATTTTCCATGTTTGGGAAATGTGGCTTACACATCAAGCTGTGTTGGGGAATATGCAAGGGAAAGTGTGTGAGGGCAGAAAAGACAGAGAAAGGATGATTTGGGGGGGGGGGTGAGGGGGGGGTGGGGGGGGGGGGAGGTTGTGCGGGAATCATGAGTCTGACTCTGACATGAGCATGCGAAAAACAATTACTGCATGGTCCATTTCAATTAGTATTTGCAGCTGCAAATTGAACTTGTTTTGTTGTTCTTTCTCTTCTACCAAAGAGAAAGTTAGAGGAGAGTGTGGAGTTGCAGAGGACTAAAGAGAGAGAAACAGAGGATTTGGGTAGACTTTTTGACGATACTTGACTGAAGGGTATGTCTTTATGAGGTGAAGGATGAGATTTGTGCTTGAATTCCCAAGTAAATTGTATCCTATCGTCCATCGGTTCATTCATGTCACTTCTACAAGGACAATATATCCTTGTGTCATCCTATATCAGTGTATCGTAAGATATATTATAGCAACGCATCGATGAGGCTTAGATATGATACACATCGAGTATTGTATCATGCATATAGTAAGATATTCATAACTATAGTGAGACCTCTTAATCAAACAAACATCCCCAAGTCTTAAATATTAAACCATTACTAGCCACATTGGACCAGTTAAGAATTTTGGTCTTCGTGAAAATAAAGCAAATTAGAGATACTCCCTATTATAAATAGGTAATTAGACCCCTCAGATTTCATAACCCCCCCCCCCCCCCCCCCCAGACAGCATTGATTGACTAATACTTCTCTACATGGCAAAATTGCCCCGGCCAAAATCAAGATTAAGATTAAAAAAATAATAATAATAATAATAATATATATATATATATGTATCTCAATGATATATGAACGGGCTTGCAAAAACAAAACGCCTCGATGTCCATATAAGTATCTCAAGGAACATTTGATGGGGTAAAAAACACAGTCGCCACATTCTCCTAACACCCCACCCTCAAAATCTCTGCAACTACTCCACCACGCCTTACCCATCTCCGTAATTGAATCAACACCCCACCCAAACTACAAACACACTGTTTGACAAAATCACTCACCCCATTTCCCCCATGGTAGTATATACACAATTCAATGAAAGGATAGGAAATTTAGAGTTACCTAATAACATCGAAAAAAGAGTAGAAGAAGAAGAAATGGGATTGTAGAGATTGACTTCTAAAGTTTTTGTTTATCAGGAAATGTAGAACTTAAGAGCTCCCACAACCTCAACCCACCCACTTGCAACGCATTGTGAAACCAAACGCACACCACCCCCAACCCACTTGCAACACCAACTTCTACTTTCCCACCTTTGGACCCCCCCCCCATTGCCTTCACCCTCCAAATCATCTTTCTCCCCCACCCCCTCCCCCTCCCCTAATTTTGGATGAATAATCCTTAATGGTTGGATGCACAGTGGAGTAGTGGTGATGGCATTCTTTGTCGGGGATGCGGAAGAGAGGATGGTGGTTGTTGCTGATTTGTAGGGATGATAATAGAGAGTAGGTTTTAGGGGAGAGGAGAAGAAGAGATAGGGAGAAGGAGAGAATCAAAGGAAGATAGAGATATGAAGAATGAGCGAGATTAGCATTATGGAGGTGGTGGTTGCGGTCGTGTTGGTTCAGCCAGGGGTGGTAGTCACGGTCTTTGGAGGTGAGTTTGAGTTCAGGATGAACAGCCATGGTGTTTTTTTCTTTTCAATCCGTCAAATTTTTCTGGAGATAGACGTATGTACCTCAAGGCATTTGTTTATCATTGGCATATTTAGATTTCATTGAGATAGGGTTTTTTTTGTTTTTTTTAACTATGCCCTTGATTTCGTGAAGGGAATTTTTTTCATGCAGAGAAGTCTCACACAGTTAGTTGACCGTTAATTTATGAAATCTAAGGGGCTTAATGCTAATTACCTATTTATAATATGAGATACCGCTAATTTGCCCATTGAAACACCATGAAACTTACAATATTTGGAGATTTTCAGATACTTTTCCATCCAAATTGTCGAACCAACAACACTAAGAGCTTAAGATACATCTAAATTAAACATCGTCATGTTGGAGAACCCTTCAATCCCCAAATTTTAATCACTTAAAAGACTATCTTGAAAGCGAGCTCAGCACAAAAAAAGGAAGATTGCAACCCACAAGCACATCATCAATCACATAGATTCCTAAAAATGTGATGCTAAAAGGAAGATTTGAACCCACAAGTGCATCTTCAATCACAGAGACTTCCTAAATGTGATGCTAAAATGAAGGTTGCAACACACAAGTGAATCGTAATCACATAGATTCCTCAAATGTGATGCAATAATAGGTGAGTGCATAGCAATTACACAGTATTCAGTGACTTGTTTAAGGAGGAGCACTAGAAGTTGAAGTCACATGGGTTGTCATCTACTACTATGATGGCACGGCAAGCTTCCAATTTGGATAGACATGTCAGTGAAAAAATTGTGCCAGCATTGCCAAATATTAATAAGGATGTTTCCACGATAGATATCAAGTACAGTTTTTGGAGTGTTGTATAAGATCAAAACTTCGTAATGTTGCGTTGGGCTTGAGAGTGAATTTTAGCAAGTTTTACTCAGTAGGAGAAGTCAACCACTCAATCGCATGGAGCAGTTAGCTGCAGACAGCATCCTGCAATGCAAGTATGGGGTCTGCTTCCATCTAAATACTTGGGCATGCCTCTGGGTTACAAAATAAAAGGATACCAAGGCTTGGGATCATGTTGCGGAAAGGGTGTCAAAGCAATTATCATTTTGGAGATGCAGTGCAAGTGCATCTTCAAGGCAGGATGTGTAGACCTTATCAAGACTACTCTTACCCGGTCTTCATGATGTCAACCACAATTGTTGTGATTTTAGTTGCATCAATGACAAGGATATTCAGAAACTTTCTTTCGGGAGAATCAGAATCTGCCAAGAGGTTAATTTAACCATATGGAGTGAGGCGTGTAAACCCAAAGCAGCTCCTGTATCGAAGAATTGGGCATTTAATTATGATCAGTCATGGAAGTCTATAGTTTGGGAAGGCGAAAATACTCTATGGAAGCATATAGTGGTACTTCCACTGTGGAAGAAAAGTATGCCATGGAGACCCTCATTGGTACTCGAAGCAAATACACGTTCTCATTCTGTAATGGATCTCATGCCTCTTCAGCGACTCATGTCTCAGACAGGTGAGAAATGGTAATAGATCTGACTAACGGAATGACATGGCTACTCACCAGACTGGTTAAGGAGTCAAAGACACTTTTGATGTTCACTTGAGAAAGCCTGGGGTTGGTCTCTCAGTTCTATGTTACTAATAGTTAGGAGGAAAGTTGGGATCTAGCATCGAGATCGAGTATCACTGATCGGTTCCACATGTGATTTGTTTGCTTCATTTTCTGGACGTGGAATTTCTTCCATCTGAACCTAAAACTCACGAATAGGCAGAAATCTAAGATGTTGACCGTAGGGGTGGGCAAACAGGTCGAGGATCCGCGGGTTCAAATCGAACCGGACCGTTTTGCTCTAAACGGTCCGGATTTTAATTATGTGTTTTTAGATACGGTTCGGATCGGTCCGGATCCATTATAAAACGGTCCGGTCCCGGTTCCTATTTTTAAAAAAGAAACGGTCCGGGTTGGACCCGTTTCAAATCACATTAGTTGTAAAAACCTAAATATGGAACTAAGAGTCTAAAACTCTTTACTCTTCTTTAGTCTTTAGCCAAGCCAAAGTAACTAAGTCTAAGACTCTTTAGTCTTTAGCATCCGCAGCCGCAGAGGAGAAGAGAAGTGAGCACCTGCAGGCCGCCTCCCCCTCTCGCATCCTCCGCTAACGGCCGCTAAAAAAGGTAAGAGATTCGTGATCTTCTTCTCCTCGCTGATTTCTCAATCAGGTTCGTCCTCTTCTCAATCACATTTTGAAGAACGTTGATTTATATTGTACATTTGTACTGATTTCCTCTCCTCTCTGGTCTTCTTCTCTTCCCCTCTCTTTTCTGTAGCCGCACAGCCAGCATCCTCTCCGGTCTGCTCTGATTTCTTGAAGAACTGATCTCAGATTGCTCATTCAGGTTCGTCTGAACTCTGCCTCCTCATTCTTTTTTTCTTTTCTTTTTTTGTATGAAGTTGAGAAGGTTGGATTTGATGGTTAGATCTGGAAAAAAAAATTAGTGAGATTTGTTTCCTGTCTAATTGTTTGTGTGAGATACTTGGCCAAAGAAATGGAGATCATGTGAATCAGGAAGATCTTCTTGTGTTCATCATAAAGAAAAGAGTTTCAACTTCATCAGCTGGAAGTAGTACTAGTACAAGAAGAAGGAGAACAAACAATCATGCTTCATCATCACTTCAACTGATAATCAAAGTGGTTTGTTTCTTATCCTCTTTCTTTGTAAATTGTTTGTTTTCAGGCTTTCTTTGGTCTTTCTTCAGTACTCTTTAAGTTCTATGAGTCTTTTTCCTTACCTTTTATTTTCTGTTTGTGTGTGTTGGGTGTTTATCCCCTTGAAAGAAAACCCTAAGAAGACCAATAGGAATAGGAGATAGTATAGTAAAAAAAAAAATTAATTAACAATAGACATGATTTTGGCAGGATCAAATTAAAAGAAGGAAAAATAGATTGAAGTGAAAAAGTGAAGAAAATCATGCTTTCAATTGATGCATTGGAGCAACAGAGAATTCAAACTCTGAGAACACAACAATAACCAATACTAATATCATCACCACAGGCTCCTCCTCAGTGGCAACTTCATCATCATCCAGTCCTAACCCTAACCCTAGCCCAAGCCGATACGAAAACCAGAAGAGGCGAGACTGGAACACCTTTGGCCAATACCTAAAGAACCATAGACCCCCACTTTCCCTCTCAAGGTGTAGTAGTGCTCATGTTCTTGAATTCCTCTGTGCTGTTACTTGTTAGTGTTGTCTGTTGCATCAACCTGAATTTGTTACAGGTACTTGGTTAAAATTTCAGTTTTTGAGCTGATGTGATAAAATTTATACAAGTTGTTGCTTGCAGTTGTTGCTTGCAGGTACATAAAGCTGTGTGGAGTTTGTCCTTGTTGCAACAACCTGAATTTGTTACAGGTACTTGGTTAAAACCAAGCTGGACGAGGAGATCAAATCCTGGTTAGCTTACTTTGCACAGAAGATACTTGAGGCTAATGCTTTGGCCAAGGCATTGAAGGGTGAGAGAATGAGGTATGTGTGAAATTTTGGTAAATTGTATTGTATTAGGTTTGATGTCATTGTTGATCAGATGGATCATATAGTTCATCAACTGAACTTCTCTAATGCAGGCATTTTTTTCTGCCAATGTTGCTGCCCCAGTTTCTAGGGGATCATCTTCCAGAGTGACTGATGAAGCAGTTCAGAAGGCTGTAAGCGTTGTAGACAATCCACCAATCTTTGCACATTATTTTCCTGCACTAGAGTTTCTTTTTTTACTTATCTAATCTTGGTTTTAATTCCAGGCCACTGCTTTGAGGGGTTCTGACCACCGCTGTGCAACGCCAGTGACTGCCAGACTAGACGCACAGCAGAAGAAGCTCAATAGATGAACCCATCAGTGTCAAAGTTGAACCAGAAATCACGAACAAGCCTTCTGACAGAGACAAATTTACACCGAATCGTGAGAATGGACCATAGTTGCAAACACTAATTTATACCGACTCTTATCTGTAAATGTTCATTGGTGGCTAAATCATAGGTTTTGGTAAACCCGCTTTATTGTACATTTGCTTTTATGCATGAGCAAATGTGAAAAGCAGACCCTGGATTGGGTTAAGTTGCTTAGAAATTATAGTGAAGATTGTGTCATGGGTAGGAACATGCCTTATTTTTAGCAATTCAACATCAAACTGTTAGAAGTGTAAATTGTTCAAGTACAATTGTATGTGGTTATTCATATTTGTCGAAGCAGAAAAGTGTAAACTGTTATCATTAAGTAGTGATAAAGAAGCAGATAAACCTGTTATTAGATTCCATTCTATCTATGATTTGAAACCGTTTGGAACCGTAGGAACCGGACCGTTCCAAACGGTTCGAGTTAGGTTCGGTTCCAATGTTCAAAATGAGGGGATCCGAACCGGACCGAATCCGTTATTTTTAAACGGTTCGAGTTAGGTTCCTCCAAATTTAGAACCGATCCGGACCGTGCCCACCCCTAGTTGACCGTGAATAGTTGTCATTAAGTTTCTCATATCACAATCCCCACCTTCTTGAACCAGCGCCAGGAAAATGATTTTGATGAAAATCATTGTTATATACAAGTACATAATAAAAAAATTAAGATGTATGAATATATAGAGATACTAATACTATTAGTATTATTATATTAAATCAATTTTGTGCTTTCTTAATCTAAGTACGTTTCAATATCAAGACAAAATATAATAAAGTTCACATTACAGACAGAAATGCTAGCACCAGATTTTCGAAATGTATTCAAAACAAATAAGAGCAGGCCTCACATGATCTTAATTCACATCATTTACCTTTTATGAGATCTGCAATCCCAAGAAGTTCAACAAGTTCAACATGATTCCTCAACTTGGGCTCCACCCTTTTCTCCCCCCATGATCGAACTACTGCATTATTCGCCTGCAAAAACAAACAAATAATTAAGCAAAGATCAATATTCACTTTCCCTACTGACAATCGTTCAACACAAGACAGACTCCAACACATATCAATGTAATCAATCGAGAAACAGTTTGAATTTTTGGTTTGGGAACAAACCTCGTCATTGCTGACAGGAACGGAATCATGAACAAGGTTTCCCACTGATTCCAACCTCGAATCCCGGGCTACTTTAGCCTCTTGAACTTGGGCTTCTTTTTCCGCTATCAAATTCTTGTTATCATCAGTTTCTTTAATCTTCTCAGTTGCATCCGCACCAGACTGCAACACGCAAAACTCTCCAATTATAACATCTTACTTAAACAAGATCAAATTCAAAACCTTAAAATCAGATAAATGAAATCTCACAATCTTAAGCTTGGCAATCTCCTTGTTTAGTTTGTTGAAGTCCCTGCGGAGATGATCGAGCTCGTACTGAACTGCATAAGCAAAATGAAGAACTGAATCAGAATCGAATATCGAAGTTTTACTTTACTGAACAGATCAAAACTTCACTCACGCTGCCGACATTGCTTGTCGAGATGGATGATCTCATCGACGATCTCAACGTTGGCGAATCTGCGACGCTGAGACTCGCGGATGAACTCGGGGTTGCTGCCTTTGTCTTCTCGGAAGAGATTGATATCCAACATCTTGAGTGCGGTGGAAGCTTTGAAGAAACGCAAACAAGAAGAAGAAAGGCGGGATTGAGTAATGGGGAGTAGGCGGAGGCACAGACAGTAGAACACAAAGTAACTGGCATAAAAATAAAATCCCTAGTGGTTCCGTTTAGGCAGACTGGGTGTAGGGTTTTTAACAGAAAAACCGAATAAATTGATTCAACCAACCCAACCAATCAAAATTTGGTTCTTGGTGTTTAAGTGATTTTAACTCACAAAACCGAAACCACTCAGTATATGTAATATGAGTGATGCTAGGCGGCGAGAAACCAGCGAAGAAACGGGCGAGGGAGGGGGTTTTGACACCCCCATCCCCCTCGAGATTCACACGGGCGCGCATCTTGAGGGGGATGGAGGGTCACACCCCCTCCCTCGCCATTTAGAATCACCGATGTAATATATATATGATATGTAAAATTAATAGGGAGTTGTTACATGTATCTGACTATTTGGCTCGATTTCATTAACTATTTGTTGCACCGATTTTTTTGGATGTTTCGCTTTGTTGCATCAACTTAAAATGTGTAACATCAACTTACCTTTTTTTTATGAAAACGATTTTATTGGGTGCCCTTATTTGTTTGAGCAAATAATAATAATAAAAAATATGACATTTGAAATTGGGT